>JAPTYO010000034.1:721456-897164 GCA_036873135.1 Clarkia xantiana subsp. parviflora | reverse complement strand
AGCGCTTGAAGTTGAAGTAGAGATGAAGGATACCTCGCTCAAATGTGCACTTGAATCCCTTCTTATGCTAATATTCCCACTCCTTGTTCACAATCCTAAATGCCTGCAACACCCACATACATACATAGTAATTATACACACATTTTCTCAGCAAGAAGCTAATTCCTTTAGATAATAAGCATCTAAGACAGAAAAGTTGAACGCAAATAGAGACATTGGAGACCAATCCCAGGCACAGTCTAAATCATGTAACATGCATGGACTTTTTAGGGTAGGGAACTTACAATGTCTTCGTACGGAGCCCCAGCATGGAACCTTATGATACAGTTTCACTGCTATTTCCATCTTTCTCTATTGTGTAACTCGGGGGCCTTTGTTTTGGACACGAGGTCAGGGTAAAAAATGTTGAACTTGTGTAGCCTTGAACAACCTTGGAGGGGGATTATCATGATCATAGTGTGTTTGGTTGTACTTGTTCCACTCATAGCCTGTGTGGACTCGGTTAAAGTTTTTGGTTTTCTCGGACGGTACTTGTCATGCCACCAATAAACCTGCACCAATATTCAAACATTCATTTGTTTGACACTTGAAACTCAGAATTGCATAAGAAAAGAGCTTTTTCCAGGCTTTCAATTGTGTGTATATGAATGGTCTTGAAGATTTAATAACCTGCGTGTCTAGATTCACTTCTTCTGAGCCTCCGGAGCCAAAAATTGCATCACCTTCTTCCATGGCACCCATACTTTTACGGCAATCCTCTCAAAATGGTCGTCATGCTCGTGTAGCTGGCTGCTTTGGTGACTATCATAGCCCCTCCGCAACATGTATATGTGTTTTCCTGCAATACTGCCAATCTCTTCTTGTACTGCATGCATATTTAGAAACAAAAAAGCATCACGTTTAGCCACATATGAATCTTTAACTCTTCAATTTGATTGTAGAGGTAGGTAAATTCTGCGAGAGGATGTTCACCAGTGCAGCTCGGTCTTCTTCAGGGTCAATGGGCCATCATTGTCATCACCATGCAATAACTGTGGTGAAAATGATCCACCACCTTCTTCCATAGGTTTCACGGCCATACCCCTCCAATGTCTGTAACATTAGAACCAATATCAGTAAAACTCTAGAGTGCGTCGTTTTAGAGAGAGTTAGCTCCTCTTTTCGTCAGTAGGTAGGCTGCGTCACTATTTATAGACAGTACTTCCTAAAAGTGTTAGTTATGCAAATTGGGAATGACCTTTTTCGAAATCATATATTAGTTAAAATTTGGCCAAACTTTACTTAACAGCAGACAGCGATTTTTTTTATTGTTGCTATTTTCAGGCCTTCGCTCTATATAACACAGTTACTCTTAAGGCGCTAAAAACAAACATTTCGTATATCAGTATTGAGAAAATACCATCTCGTTCAGCAAATCCTCCTCCTCTTCCTCCTCCTCCTTGATAGGACTTAATGCATCATTAAGCGCCGCCGTGTCCCATCATCATCCACCAAAGGTGGTTCATGACGCTCAAGATGTTTCCGCAACATTTCAGCATGAAATTCCCTAAGGAAGGCCGGGATTTGCAGAAATTACTTATATGATGAGACCCCAAAAACTTGCAGCTCTAAAAATAAAAGACACGTGAACGCGAATATGTCATACCTTTGCCTTGTATATGCAGACTCTTTTGCGAATATACCTAGCCAAAACTCTACGTTAAGACCCTTACCGGTACGCAGCTTCTCTTCCACACCCAAAAGAAGTTCCTCCAGTTCTTTATGAGTCTTGCTTTGAAGACGATCTCTCACACCATCTTCAGTGCTAGGATGCACACCCCTTTCCTCCAAAAGAACTCTCAGCAGGAGGTTCCACCTCATGCACTCTAGCTCGATCGAGTGCATCCTTTCTTTGAGCCTCGCGCTAGTTCCCAATTGCAAACCTCGAGCAGTGCCTATTGAAAAACACACTTGAGATTTCTACTAGAAATGGTCCTACTCAACACGCCAACTATGCATTAGAAATATCTAATAAAACCTTACTCAAACATGCATATTATTTTATGCAGTAAATATATCAAATAAACCTTTGCCCTCCTGTAATACATCGAATGAACCATTCAAGGGATCTCATCCAGTGGCAAAAAAGAAAAAGGGATCTCATCAATTGACTTCTCTTTTTTCTTTCTGTTTTCTTCGTTTTCTTCGCATCAAAGGAAGAAAATTAACTTCTTGCTCACTTATTATCGAGAGTATCCTACTTAAACATGGAGAGCCAGAGACAGCACGGATCATGAGACTGAAAAGGAACACAGACTTCAAATAATTGAACTAGCCAAGACAGTCCGGAACATATAATAATAGGTAAAAGGACCATGGAAACACCCTACAGTGGGACAAAACTTTGATGTTTTCAATGCACAAACACACTTGGTCATTTGACAATCTAATGCTATGGACATGAAAAGATTTTGATCAAGACAGATATCTCTAAAGGATGTGGGAACTATTATCGGCAAGTCAAGACAGTTTGTACCTTCCAGTATTCAAATCAACATGTGTAGGCGCTTCAGCATCCAAATCCAAGTGCAACTTGATGTCATCACGAACCTCTTCCATTTCTTTCATGGATAACCCCTGAAATAAAATGCCAAGGAGCACCGTTATGACATAGAATATATATTCGTTATAGCTACACTTAGAAACTCTCCAATTTATGCATGATCCTCTGGACTTCTTTTACGACAAACGAATTAGTAGAAGACCTATGACATGTTGGCTGAACTTAAACCGTAAAAGTGGAACGCAGCAACTTAGTTGGATGCTGCTACACCATTATAAGAAGGACAAACAAGCACACTAATACGTCACCATGAGAAAAGCCACAGTGAAACTGGGCAAGAAACCTCATACCATAACCCATCCGCCATGTTTTTCAAAGTATAAAGAAGAACAGGAAGAATATAAATAATATAACCCACAAATATCTAAATTTTCTACCATAAAAATTATTCTCTAAAAACTAAGAATGGGACAGAGATGTGAAAGGCATCTGCTAAATGTTCTAAAGGAACCTAAAAAGACCAATACCCAGTAAAATAGGCAGGAATAAAACACACAGATTTCACAAACTGGTGAATTCTGACCTTGAAAAACCGTGTATGCTCATTTAGCTCCATATCCAAATCGTATGAACCGCTCAGGTGCTTAGTTAGTATATCAATTGCCTTTGCACGCCCTTCACGCAGTCTTATCGCCGATCTCACTTTACTTTGATCAAAGTGAAACTGAAACTGCAGATAACGATGACCATATTGAGCACGAGAAACATTCAAGGCACCATATTTAAGGATAAATAAATAAATGTACTGCTATACCTCCTCTTCTTTTTTCTCCCAGTCCTGGAACTCAACTCGAGCACGTTCTCTGGCTAACATGCCTGCAAAATATACAATACAATGAGTGATTCATAAAACCGTTTTAACTTGCACCACTTACCAAATATATCTGAAATTAACATAGAATGAGCTTCAATTAACCATAAAAACTCACCATTTCTTCCTCATGACTGTGCTTTTTCAAGAGCTGTTTCTTCCCTTCTCTTTTCATTTTTTCAATCTCCGCCTATATCACAGTTTTCATTTAACCGAGTAAAAATCAGACGATTATGCACAAATAGGTATGTCCCAAATACTCAATAAAATGCTTCCCAGTACGAAGTAAATACTATTTACTACTGCATATTACCATCGAACTGCTACTCTTCCGCTTCTCTCTCGTCTCTTCTCTCTCTTCACAGAAAATGATTCTACAGTAGCACCTTGAGAAACATCACGCTCAATCTTCTTCTTCCATATGAATCTGGAATTCACACAGCATATGTTTGTGCTCAGTTTAAAAGGAAACTATTACAGTGGTTCATCTGAGCTCTAGAAGACTAGTTGCATAAAAAGTAGGTGCTTTATATGTGTATAACTACATAAAAATATTGATACTTTAATCTTCAAGTTAGCACTCTCTTGTGTCCTGCTTCACATTCGACTCATAATATAAAGTGAGCAGCCCTTCTGATCAATTCCATCTCGCCACTGCTTATTACGATACAGAGTGTTTAAAGCCTCTTTTAAATTGATACTGATGTATCAGACAAGCTAATGAGCTCTTAGGGCTAGTGTTGCAGCCAGCTAAATCTATCCACCTCTCTAGTGTCTAGCATATCTTTCAAACCACAAATCCTTATTGCACCAAAATGTAACATTCTTACAACTGCAAGCAAAACAAAGGATTGCATTGTCTGTATGCCCTTGAGATTTTCCTGAATTAAGTCACTGACAGGGTAAATTCGTGGAAGAGCTAAAACTTCCATATGGCCTTTTATTTAGTCTTCAACATCTTAACATCGTTATTTTCTAGGTAAAGAGGAATGTTTACTTAACCAAGCAAACACAGGGCTATACAAGAGTAATGCCCTCAAATTGAAATCATCCAATATCACCACCAAGACCGTTCCTTACAAATTAGAACTTATAGCATCCTCCAAACTTAGAAAACTTACCTCTCAGTCAGATTTGAATCACCAAAAGGATTTGAAGAATTAGAAATAGCCAGCAATAGTCGGTGTCTTCAACTTCTTCGCAACGCGCATCGCCTGAGGAAATCCAAAATAGGAATAAGACATGACAACAAGTCGCTAAATATCATCATAAAGCGGTCAAAACTGAACCACAAAACCCCTACAAGTGAACTTGGCAATACCTTCTTTTGAACTTTCATTGACATATATGCAGCAAATCTTCTCGTCTGAGACATGTCTCAAGGACCCTGCTTTTCTTGTTGCGACTGCCATCACTGCTGCTGGTGGATATTGAACTTTCCAGTGATTGGAATGGTGAGATCAGATTCCTACAGTGGTCGGTCCTGGGAAGATCCGGCAACCTGCAGGAGAGAGATCTCGGGGTTGCCCCTGGATTATTCCCCCTCCAACTCTCAAGTTAGAACTGCTCACGTAAGGGTGTTCGAGCGGGATTGTCTTTCTGGTAAGGCTATTGGCCAACAGCTGCATTCCACCACGAAGACGAGGGACAAGGTAGACAGTGGACTCCTTCTGGATGTTGTAATCAGCAAGAGTACGGCCATCCTCGAGCAGCTTCCCGGCGAATATGAGCCTCCGCTGATCAGGAGAAATGCCTCGTTCCTTTTCCTGGATCTTAGCCTTCACACTGTCAATGCTGTCAGAGCTCTCGACTTCTAGTGTAATTGTCTTCCCTGAAAAGTTATCCACACGAAGATCTGCATGACTTTACGAAGACGGAGGACGAGGTGGAGAGTCGACTCCTTTTGGAGGTTATAATAAGCGAGGGTCCTGCCGTCCTCAAGCTGCTTTCCAGCAAAGAAGAGACATAGCTGATCTGGAGGGTGATTGTCCTGGATCTTAGCCTTAACGTTGTTGATCGTGTCAGATATCTCGATGTCGAGGGTGATTGTCTTTCCAGTTAGTGTCTTAACAAATATCTGCATCTGTACCCGCCAATAACACATTAGGCGATCATTCCAAATCAATCCGATCAGATCCAGAGGGTAATCAACAGGAACAACGATAAAAATCAAGGATCCAGCCAGATTTAGTTAAACTACAGAAGAACAAATTGATCAACAATTCAAACCAACTATAAGTGAAATTACAACGACTATCCAACTTACTGAAGCAAAAAATCAACACGTTAATCTTGATCTTGCCGAATTAATCAACAGTAAACTTAATCGATCAAGCTTCTAATCGTTAGGAAGCAGGAAAAGGCCAATAACACGTTAGGCGATCATCGCAACACAATCCGAGCAGATTCAGATGCTAATCAACAGGAACGACGATAAAAATCAAGGTTCCAGCCAAATTTAATGTAACGTGACAGAAAAAACAAATTGATTAACACTTCAAATCAACTACAAGTGAAACTACAACCGCTATCCGACTTGCTGAAGCACAAAATCAACACGAAAATCTAGTTCATGTCGCATTAATCAACGTACACTTAATCGATCAAGCTTCTAATCGTTACGGAAGCAGTAAATATGGACAGCTACAACAGACGTTCGAGAGATCAGTGGCGGTGTGTTCACAAAAGATGAATAGGAACCCTAACAAAGAAGAACACGAAGAGATATGTACAGACCTTGAGGCAATTTGCTGGATTCTCGTAGAGATTAGTTGGAGAAACGGCGAAGATAATAGCTTGGAACGAAAGTTATTACTGAGAAAGGAGTGGACCGAGGACACTCTCTATACGAATATATTTATATATTTATAAGGGTTAGGGTGTATCAGTGTTACCTAAGAGCCGGGGTTGCAATTTTGCTATCATGCTTCTTAATAATTTTTTGTAACGTTTTATAAATACGAACACGATATAAGTTTTTTCGTATGTGTTAAGTTTATTGAATTATATATATCTTTATGAAAAATATTAATAAATAAATTTTATATAGCAAAAAATGATAAATTAATATGTTAATAGTCATAAGATTGACAAACTCTAAAAAAATAATAATTGGAGTTTTTAAATCTATTATATAAGATTTTCTTAAAAAAAAAGTACTCAAACGATTAGACTTAGTAGAACAACATCATATCGTGTTATTGTGTTGTGACACATACACATGAAAACGACACAGAGGTTATATCGTACTAATTGTGTTTGTGTTATCGTATTATCATTCTGTCATGTAATTGCAGGAACACAGATTTTTTTCGTACGTGTTCGTGGATGTGAAAAATTTGCCGGACCAAAAACTGTTTGTATACTTTTGTGAAACTGATTCTGAACTGGGCCGGTTTTATTTTGGACTGAACCGGTTTGGTTTTGGATTAGTTTTTTTTTTTTAATCTTTATAGAAAAACAAATTATCGTGTTGATTTTTAAAATTGATTTTAAGTATTAAATGTGTCAGTTTCTCTACTTATCATTATGTAATTTAATGATATGATACAATTATATTTAAGGTTGTCAGGATCCCGATCCGGATTATAGGATCTTACGACTTTACGATCCTAGGGAAGTAAAACGATCCCGATCCTTTGTAGGATCTTAATCTTGTAGGATCTTAGAGGATCATGATCCCAATATTAGGATCTTACGATTCTCCCGATATTAGAGTAGTACGTTATAACTAATCATAATCATTTGTTGCGTTAAGTGTTACACGATTTAGCATATAATATTTGATAAAAACTATTTAATTGATTTTGATAAATTTGTACATATATTAAATGATTATTCAATATAGATTATAACATAATAATGCAAGTTATATGCAAGATGTGATGGATTGATCACTTCACTTCACTTCACCTACGATAGTGGTAGCGCTTGAAGTTGAAGTAGAGACGGAGGATCCCACTGTGAAATGTGGATTTGAATCCTTTGTTAACAGAAAGTTCCCAGTCACCATTCATAATTCTAAAGACAATGTCCTGGTATGGGAAGCCAGCATGGAACCTTATGATACATGTTTCTCCGCTCCTACACTCATCATCTTTCTCAATCGTGTAAGTCGGGACAACCTCGACGAGTTCTGGGTAAAAGATGTTCAACTTGTAGCCTTTAACAACCTTGGGAGGAGGATTTTCATGATCGTAGTGTGTTTGATTATACTTGTTCCATGCATACCCAGTCTGGACTTTAGTAACATACTTAGGCTTTCTCAGGCCTACTTCTTCTTCTTCTTCCATGGATGCAACATCGTCAGCTGCAGGCTGCAAATTAGGATGATGATGATGATGCATGGACGACATTTTAGCATTATGAAACTCTCTGAGATAGGCGATTGCCTTGTATCGCTGGATTCGTTTGAGAGTATCTTGCCAAAACTCTGCGATTTTGCCCTTACCTGAATTCAACTCTTCTTCCACAAGAGACTGGATTTCTTCCAGATCTCTATGAGTCTTCTTTTGAAGATAATCTATCATATCTTCTTCAATGCTAGGATGAAATCCCAAGCTGCAGCTTATTTCCTTCAAACCGACGACGGTGGCTATTTCCCAATTACAAACCTCAAGAACTGCCTTCCAGTAGCAGTACTCAGCATCCTTCTTCTTCTCCTCCAAATCCAGATCCATATCCAATTTCAATTTGATCTCATCACGAACCTCTTCTAGTTCCTTCACGGTTAAACCCCTGAAAACCAGATCCAGATCAACCTCCGATGAAAGGCTCTTAGTGAGGATATCAATTGGCTTTGCCCGCCCTTGCCGAAATCTTATCTCCGATCTCAATTTACTTTGTTCCAATTCAAACTCCTTTTCTTTCTTCTCCCAATCCACCTCGCCTTCTAGTCGTGCCGCCGCTTTTTCAACTACTCTTCCCTGCCTTCTCCTTCTCAGTTTCTCAATCTCCGCCGTGATTTCCTTCTGTCTCCTCTTCTCCGCCTTATAGACACAGCTATATGATGTAGCACCATGCACAGAAACATCACGCTCAATCTTCTTCTTCCACACGAATTTCTCACTCAGATTTGATTCACCCAACGGATTGGAATAACCAGCTGCCAACAGACGCGCCACCTTCTTTTGAGCTTTCCTTACCATGTAAACAACAATCTCCTCCTCCGAGTACTTGCTTTTCTTGGTGCGACCGCCATCATCGCTGCTTCCGCTGCTTCTCTTCCGGCGAGTCTCGGATCGACGGCCATGGAACGATTCGCCGCTGTCGGAATCAGTGTTGCCCATTCTCCCTTTCGCTGCCTTCTTTCGTCCGAGATAGGAAGGAGGGAATAGCCTAGGTTCGTTTGACAGGAAAATAGGTTGACTATATTGATCCATTGAGTTATATATAATATATAATGATATTAACGAACACACATGAAATATATATATATATATATCCAAATATACCCAATATAGATAGATATTTATTATACCCAATATTATATATATGAAATATCGATGGATTTGATTGGTTTAGTTATATATATATTAAAAAAATATAATATATATATATCTTTATAATCCTACACTATATTTAAATAATCTCTCTAAATTTAAATTTCCTATTCTACCCCGTCTAACCTCTTCTTGTTTCACTATAAAGTTACGTGCTTACCTATTCTACCCCTCTATCCTATTCCTCCTAACTCCTATTATCTCATTGAAGGTGATGAATGTCCTATTATAAAATGCCAAGGAGCACCGTTATGACATAGAATATATATTCGTTATAGCTACACTTAGAAACTCTCCAAATTATAGTGCATGATCCTCTGGACTTCTTTTACGATAAACGAATTAGTAGAAGACCTATGACATGTTGGCTGAACTTAACCGTAAAAGTGGAACGCAGCAACTTATGTTGGATGCCGCTACACCATTATAACAGCAGGAAAACAAGCACAATACGTCACCATGAGAAAAGCCACAGTGAAACTGGGGCAAGAAACCTCATACCATAACCCATCCGCCATGTTTTTCAAAGTATAAAAGAACAGGAAGAATATAAATAATAAACCACAAATATCTAAATTTTCTACCATAAAATTATTCTCTAAAACTAAGAATGGGACAGAGATGTGAAATGCATCTGCTAAAGGAACATATAAAAAGACCAATACCCAGTAAAATAGGCAGAATAAAACGCACAGATTTCACAAACTGTGAATTCTGACCTTGAAAACCGTGTATGGCTCATTTAGCTCCATATCCAAATCGTCTGAAACTTTTGCATATTGACATAGAATGAGCTTCAATTAACCATAAAAACTCACCATTTCTTCTTCATGCTGTGCTTTTTCAAGAGCTCTTTCTTCCCTTCTCTTTTTCATTTTTTCAATCTCCGCCTGTATCACAGTTTTCATTTAACCGAGTAAAAATTCAGACGATTATGCCGTAAATAGGTATGTCCCAAATACTCAATAAAATGCTTCCTAAGTACAAAATAAACCAAGTTAATACTCGATTACTAACTGCATACCATCGCTTCTCTCCGTCTCTTCTCTCCTCTTTCACAGAAAATGATCCTACAGTAGCACCTTGAGAAACATCACGCTCAATCTTCTTCTTCCATATGAATCTGGATTTCACACAGCATATGTTTGTGTTCAGTTTTAAAAGGAAAATATTACAGTGGCCCATCTGTGCTCTAGAAGACTAGTTGCATAAAAAGTAGGTGCTTTATATGTGTATAACTACATAAAAATGTTGATACTTCAAGTTAGCACTCTTTTGTGTCCTGCTTCACATTCGACTCATAATATAAACTGAGCAGCCCATATCTGATCAATTCCATCTCGCCACTGCTTATTACGATACAGAGTGTGTAAAGCCTCTTTTAAATTGTTACTGATGTATCAGACAAGCTAATGGAGCTCTTAGGGCTAGTGTTGCAGCCAGCTAAATCTATCCATCTCTGGTGTCTATAGCATATCTTTCAAACCACAAATCCTTATTGCATCAAAATGTAACATCTTACAACTTCAAGCGAAACAAAAGATTGCATTGTCTGTATGCACCTTGAGATTTTCCTGAATTAAGTCACTGACAGGGTAAATTCATGGAAGAGCTAAAACTTCCATATGGCCTTTTATTTAGTCTTCAACATCTTAACCATCATTATTTTCTAGGTAAAGAGGAAAGTTTACTTAACCAAGCAAACACAAGGCTATACAAGAGTAATGCCCTCAAATTGAGACCATCTAATATCTCTGAAACTAATTTGCTATTCAACTACCCTTCCAGCCAATGTTGATGCAGGATCTAATATCTCTGAAACTGATTTGCTATTCAACTACCCTTCCAGCCAATGTCGATGCAGGATCTAATATCTCTGAAACTGATATGTGGGTGACAGGCCTTCAAGTGACTCAAGCCTTTCCACGTGACGAGAAATGGTCAAAACACGGGTTTTCGTACCAGAATACTGAACACTGTGTTCTACTGGCCAAGTAACTATGAGTTGTCCTCTTTTAACTCCAATCTCCACATCATAGATGTCCAGTTCAAGTTGCTCTGGTTTGATGCCCGATAGAAGCAATATTTTGCCATTGGGGAATGATCCAGCTATAAAGCTTTGTGCAGCAAGTTCAATATAGCTGTAAGGCTCTGAAAATTTCATAGAGTTCCAAAGATGATTAGGGAGATCAGTCAACACATTCATAAAAATGTCCCCACCACGACTGATATCTAAGAAGTTCCAGCGGTTTTTAACTGCTGCCACAGATCCACAATAGTTCACAAGCAACGGTCTGTTCGTATTTGGAAAATCTGCAGGAATAGGAATATGTTCGAATGTCTCCGAACGGACATCAAACACAATCGCGTCAAATGTTTTATCATAGCAAACATAGTATATTTTTCCATCGATGTAAACATCCGCACGAGGATGAGGTGGATAGTTGCACTCGATTGGCCTCCATGCATCATCGCCCAATGTCATTACATAGTGCCAAGGTTTCCATTTGCTCCCGATACGCCCAACACATCTGCACAAAACTTTAAACTGCTTCCCGACCGGATCGAAACCTAAGAAACTCCGGCCACCAAACTTAAACTTCTTAGAGATACCTTGGGGAGGTGGAGGGAAATTGATTCTAATACTCTCCCTAGTGCTAGGGTTACAGATCATGATAAAGTCCTCATTCTCAAACTGAATCAATATCAAGCCAGCAACCGACTCGGAAATACGTGAGCAAGTCATTCCGTCATGTTCAACTTTGCAGAGAAAAGTAGATGCAAGTGTATGTGTTCCGTCCATTTCAAACAGAACATCACAATCAGGAGAATCTGCCGACGAAGATAAAAGGCAACCGAGAGAACCGACATTTGAGTTCCGGAGAGAAATCAATACCTTCGGATGAAGTGATGAACGATCGAAGTGTTTGTTGATAAATCTGGAATCTGAGATGATCGATAACCAGGACTTGGAAACAGCCTCAAATCGCTTCAGTGATTTCACCTCTAGTCTAGTCAGAATTTCTTCAACTAATTCTACCGGAAGTACAGAATTAACCGTCTTCTTCGTCGACATTTTCTCATTCCTCTCTTTCTTAGTTCATTCACAGGTTTCTCTCTGTTAGTCGCTGCTTTTATACTTTCCGCTTTCTTCTTCGCCATCTTCTCGTTCTTCTCTCTGAGGGTGAGGAGCTGATTTTTTTTTTTTTTTTTTTCAAACAAAGTTGAGAGCTGATTTTATTGGTAAAGGGAAAAAAACTTTTTAGGTAGTCTTTTTATTTCCCGCCGTCTTTAGGATGAAATTCACCCTATATTTTAATACATGTTTCAGTACTAACCGTCCCTAGAATTTGCTCCCATCATTTTTAATGATGTTAAATGCACCTATATTATGATACATTTTTTCATACTAACCGTTTTTGGATGGCAAAATATATGATCTTTATTTTAATGTTAAAAAAAGACATTAATTTAATTTTGTTGGAAAAAAAAGACATTAATTAAGCAAAATTAAATCTCATCAGAATGTAATTTAAGATTACCACCATTTTTAAGGTAATTGGATTACTTAGTTGAGGGGATGTGCACTAACCCGAATTAGTACGATAATCTAAAAAAAAAAAAAATCTGGCTAAAGATTCATATACTTGTTTATGCTAACATGAGAATATCGCCACTAATGTAAATGTAATCTTGAAGTATCATTCACATTCCCACAATACAAACGACCCATTAAACTCCAACAAATATATATTGATTGGGTTTTTTTTTAATTATATAATATATATATTTACTTTTATGTAGTATATACAAGGGTTAATAACTAAAAAACTGTCCAAGGTTTACCCTATGTTAAAATTAGGTGTCTGAAGTTTGAAATGTTAAAATGGACTGTCCCAAGTTTCATTTTTGTTGAAATTTGGTGTCTTTGTGCGTCTTTTCATCTCCATTCAATCATTTTCATCAACCCACCAACCCAATCATAATTCATCACTCTTTACTTTTCACAAAATTGTCAAATTTCACCTAAAAATTGAATATTAAAAAAAAAGTTTCTAGAAGAGTGGCGTGGAGCCATTTTCCAAGGACAATAGAGCGAGATTTACTTGCCCGGATGTGACCAACTTTTTAGGTGATGGTCCCGACAAGATGACGAGAAGGGAATGTGTATGAGAGCTCGAATTGACAAACGGTTTCGTCGAAATTGACTTCTCTAAAGTAATCACACCGAGACACCAAATTTCAACAAAAATGAAACTTGGGACAGTCCATTTTAACATTTCAAACTTCAGACACCTAATTTTAACATAGGGTAAACCTTAGACAGTTTTTTAGTTATTAACCCTATATACAAATTATAGTTTAAAAATTGTTTATAATAAAAATAATAAAAATATAATACATTCTTAACCAACAAAATACGTTAATAAATCCAAATGGATCAAGAATGAGCCTATCAAAGTTTAAGTTTTTGTTTTGTTTTGAAGTAAGGTTCTTTTAGACGAAAGTATAAATAATAATTATAATAATAATAAAGGAAAACAAATTAAAAGGAGTGCTCTCTCATTTTTTGCATGAAGGACATAATATGAAAACTTATCTACAAAATTATGGTGGATCCACTGGCGTCAGCAATTTGTATTAATTATCTGTTTTGGTCTTGAATTTCGGCCTAAAATTGGTACTTTATAGATTTTTCCATACATTTTTATCAATCTTTCTAAATAATCTTCCGGAGTGGAAAATAATAATTAGGAAGTAGACAAAAAATTTCCCAACTCTATAAAAAAAACATTAAACAATTGGAGATTTTCATCATACTTATTATTATAAAAAAAAAAAACAGTTGTATATATTTTTTTTAAAACATTTTCCTATTAAAATCTCCATGTTTTTAATTTTTCGGTAGTTATATAATAATATATAAGGTCTACTCATAAATATTAATATAATAAAGATATATAACTTTTATCTAATTTAGTAGATTATGTTGATACGACATGAGCTTAATCAATGAAATGATAATATATCTCTATACGACGTAATGTGTACAATAAAAAAAAGCTGCAATACATTTGCTGCATCAAATATCTAAAAACATAAAAATTGAAACATAATCTTAATCTTTTATTACATGCATGTTAACAATAACATCGGGGTCAGCCCCTAGTTTCTTATTGATGTAGAATGTAACATGTTCAAAATGGATTGATTATAAAAAGAGGTATTTGAGTTTTTGTAACTATCTTTTGATATAATTTAGATATCATATTCGATAAAGTGGCAATTTGATGCATAGTATAGAAAATAATAATAATAATAAATACGACGACATTTACAAAAGAAAACCGCCGATGCCAGCGTAAATGTCATGACATCGTTCCTCCATTACCTCCCATCCGATTCTATAACGACTTCCCTTAGAGTGTCCAAATCTGCATCAACCCTTAGAGTGGATACAACGGGTCACGGTCGACGCATGGGAAGCGGGTACAAAATTGACCGTTGGATACATTGCTCAAGGTGGTACGGCTGCAGTTCAATAGTGCCATGGCGGAGACAATAGTAAAAGACTTCATGGAGTCGAGCTTGCAGTTCATTATCAATGGAGGGAAGTCGTTATAGAATCGGTCGCGGAATACGTTGTAAACCAAATCTGACATATTTCGACAAACCCCGGCTGGTGACTTGACAACATTATTAGCTCTATTCGATAAATGGCCACATAATTGAATATGTGACTTTGAAAGTTATTCGTAGGGGCGTTAATCGCTGCGCAAACTGGGTTGTCATTCAATCCAGGAATGAGACGTGTCCAGCTAATTGGGTTGTAGCCCCCCGGCCTCCTCTTTTATTTATTTTGCATTTAGATTGTATTCCGGGTTAAAGTATTTGATTTATAAATAAAGCATCATTTGGCAAAAAAAAAAAAAACTCCTTAGAAACAAGGGTTAATAAACTACGAAAGGTCTGAATTTTAACCCAGGTTAACCAGAGACGTCTAATTTACAAAAGTTAATTTGGAATGTCTGAATTTTCAACTTTGTTGATTTTAGGGTTTCCGTCCATTTTTAGGGTTAAATTTAACAGAATTGTGTGAAATGACAGTTTTACCCCTTTTAATATTTTTTATGGGAATATGATTGCCGTTCCGATTTTCGGAATGCCAATGTTCCAACTTTCTTCTATATATAAAAATGCCCATGATGTTGCCACTTATTACCAATGTGCCACTAACTGACAATCAGAATGGCTGGGTTCCGACTGTCGGAACTTTTATCAGCATTCTTTTTTTATTTAATACCTTATTTGAGAAAATGTGAAATGACAAAATTACCCCTGAAGTCAAATTAAGACCACCATGGCTCCGGCCACTGCCACCCCGGCTCCGACTAGCTCCATCCAAACACACCGGCGATCACCAATCGAGGCCGGACGGCTCCGATTAGAGCCGTCCGACCCCGATCTGGAGCTCTGTGGCCCCGATCTGGGGCTCTGTGGCCTCAGGTCGGGGCCACAACTCCGATCGGAGCTCTATGGCTCCGATCAGAGCTTTGGGCGGCCTTGGCGGTCACCAGCGAAGAAGTTTTTTTTATTTGCTTTAAGGGGCATTTTCGTCTTTCAGGTCAAGCATGTGAGGGGCGTACTTTTGTCGGAGGGCATTTTCGGGATTTATGTTCATTTCCGGTCACATGCCAAGCATGTGACCAAATTCTATTCGGCAAAAATTGCCGGAGACCTCGTATATCAACAAATTTGAAAATTCAAACCTTCCAAATTAACTTTTAAAAATTCAAATCTATCCAGTTAACAAGGGTCAAAATTCAGAATTTTAATAGATTATTAACCCTAGAAAGTAGAAACAAACACCCAATCTCATTCCGTACTTTTTCCTTTAACAACGGGGGAGAAGATGATGAGCGCATGGATGAAGAGAAGAAGAGTGCATTATGAAGCCGCAATCGGACAAGACGAATTGGAAACTGGACCCCTAGGCCTAGCCGGTTCGGTGCTGGTCCGGTTACGATAACATTGGTTATAACTATAGTTTAATTACAGAATTGCTAATTAACGCGTAAGCACTCTGACTCAAACAAATCGTCATTTGTAATATCTGATGATTGGCAAGTCATTCAACTTCCATTTCGGGTCCGACAACGAGAGCCGTGGTCCAACCTAGCCATATATCGCATCATGGCTAGGTCAATAGGACCTTGGGTTCTTTTAGAATTAAATTGTAAAAATTAAAAGTGAAGTGTATAAATTTGAAAACTAAATTAAAACAGTCAAACTTAAAATTTGACTAACGATGCACAAAAAACCTATAAAATGCAAACGTATAACACCAAAAGTCTACAAACATATGGCATCAAAAGCCTACACTGGTTAAACATATGACACCAAAAGACCCTTTAATTGCAACTTATTTCATTATCTCCCAAATATCATAAGTTCCTAGAATAATCTCCACTCGCACCAGCTTAGCATGTAACGGGGTCATCATCTCACACCTCCTAACGTAGCATCACCTACGGTAGCGGCAGCGCTTGAAGTTGAAGTAGAGATGAAGGATACCTCGCTCAAATGTGCACTTGAATCCCTTCTTATGCGAATATTCCCACTCCTTGTTCACAATCCTAAATGCCTGCAAAACCCACATACATACATAGTAATTATACACATTTTCTCAGCAAGAAGCTAATTCCTTTAGATAATAAGCATCTAAGACAGAAAAGTTGAACGCAAATAGAGGCATTGGAGACCAATCCAGACACAGTCTAAATCATGTAACATGCATGGACTTTTAGGGTAGGGAACTTACAATGTCTTCGTACGGAGCCCCAGCATGGAACCTTATGATACAAGTTTCACTGCTATTTCCATCTTTCTCTATTGTGTAACTCGGGGCCTTTGTTTTGGACACGAGGTCAGGGTAAAAAATGTTGAACTTGTAGCCTTGAACAACCTTGGGAGGTGGATTATCATGATCATAGTGTGTTTGGTTGTACTTGTTCCACTCATAGCCTGTGTGGACTCGGTTAAAGTATTTTGGTTTTCTCGGACGGTACTTGTCATGCCACCAATAAACCTGCACCAATATTCAAACATTCATTTGTTTGACACTTGAAACTCAGAATTGCATAAGAAAGAGCTTTTTCCAGGCTTTCAATTGTATGTATATGCATGGTCTTGAAGATTTAATAACCTGCGTGTCTAGATTCACTTCTTCTGAGCCTCCGGAGCCAAAAATTGCATCACCTTCTTCCATGGCACCCATAACTTTTACGGCAATCCTCTCAAAATGGTCGTCATGCTCGGGAGCTGGCTGCTTTGGTGACATCATAGCCACCTCAGCAACATGTATATGTTTTTCCTGCAATACTGCCAATCTCTTCTTGTACTGCATGCATATTTAGAAACAAAAAAGCATCACGTTTAGCCACATATGAATCTTTAAACTTTCAATTTGATTGTAGAGGTAGGTAAATTCTGCGAGAGGATGTTTCACCAGTGCAGCTCGGTCTTCTTCAGGGTCAATGGCCTCATCATTGTCATCACCATGCAATAACTGTGGTGAAAATGATCCACCACCTTCTTCCATAGGTTCCGGCCATACCCCTCCAATGTCTGTAACATTAGAACCAATATCAGTAAAACTCTAGAGTGCGTCGTTTTAGAGAGAGTTAGCTCCTCTTTTCGTCAGTAGGTAGGCTGCGTCACTATTTATAGACAGTACTTCCTAAAAGTGTTAGTTATGCAAATTGGGAATGACCTTTTTCGAAATTCATATATTAGTTAAATATTTGGCCAAACTTTACTTAAACAGCGATTTTTTTTATTGTTGCTATTTTCAGGCCTTCGCTCTATATAACACAGTTACTTTAAGGCGCTAAAACAAAACATTTCGTAATATCAGTATTGAGAAAATACCATCTCGTTCAGCAAATTCCTCCTCCTCTTCCTCCTCCTCCTTGATAGGACTTAATGCATCATTAAGCGCCGTGTACCCATCATCATCCACCAAAGGTGGTTCATGACGCTCAAGATGTTTCCGCAACATTTCAGCATGAAATTCCCTAAGGAAGGCCTGGATTTGCAGAAATTACTTATATGATGAGACCCAAAAACTTGCAGCTCTAAAAATAAAAGACACGTGAACGCGAATATGTCATACCTTTGCCTTGTATATGCAGACTCTTTTGCGAATACCTAGCCAAAACTCTACGTTAAGACCCTTACCGGTACGCAGCTTCTCTTCCACACCCAAAAGAAATTCCTCCAGTTCTTTATGAGTCTTGCTTTGAAGACGATCTCTCACACCATCTTCAGTGCTAGGATGCACACCCCTTTCCTCCAAAAGAAGCTCAGCAGGAGGTTCCACCTCATGCACTCTAGCTCGATCGAGTGCATCCTTTCTTTGAGCCTCGCCTAGTTCCCAATTGCAAACCTCGAGCAGTGCCTATTGAAAAACACACTTGAGATTTCTACTAGAAATGGTCCTACTCAACACGCCAACTATGCATTAGAAATATCTAATAAAACCTTACTCAACATGCATATTATTTATGCAGTAAATATATCAAATAAACCTTTGCCCTCCTGTAATACATCGAATGAACCATTCAAGGGATCTCATCCAGTGGCAAAAAAGAAAAAGGGATCTCATCAATTGACTTCTCTTTTTTCTTTCTGTTTTCTTCGTTTTCAGCATAAGGAAGAAAATTACACTTCTTGCTCACTTATTATCGAGAGTATCCTACTTAAACATGGAGAGCCAGAGACAGCACGGATCATGAGACTGAAAAGGAACACAGACTTCAAAATATTGAACTAGCCAAGACAGTCCGGAACATATAATAATAGGTAAAAGGACCATGGAAACACCCTACAGTGGGACAAAACTTTGATGGTTTTCAATGCACAAACACACTGGGCCATTTGACAATCTAATGCTATGGACATGAAAAGATTTTGATCAAGACAGATATTTCTAAAGGATGTGGGAACTATTATCGGCAAGTCAAGACAGTTTGTACCTTCCAGTATTCAACATGTGTAGGCGCTTCAGCATCCAAATCCAAGTGCAACTTGATGTCATCACGAACCTCTTCCATTTCTTTCATGGATAACCCCTGAATAAAATGCCAAGGAGCACCGTTATGACATAGAATATATATTCGTTATAGCTATACTTAGAAACTCTCCAAATTATAGTGCATGATCCTCTGGACTTCTTTTACGACAAACGAATTAGTAGAAGACCTATGACATGTTGGCTGAACTTAACCGTGACGTCAACAAAAAGAAAGTGGAACGCAGCAACTTATGTTGGATGCTGCTACACCATTATAACAGCAGGAAAACAAGCACAATACGTCACCATGAGAAAAGCCACAGTGAAACTGGGGCAAGAAACCTCATACCATAACCCATCCGCCATGTTTTTCAAAGTATAAAAGAACAGGAAGAATATAAATAATAAACCACAAATATCTAAATTTTCTGCCATAAAATTACTCTCTAAAACTAAGAATGGGACAGAGGTGTGAAAGGCATCTGCTAAATGTTCTAAAGGAACATAAAAAGACCAATACCCAGTAAAATAGGCAGGAATAAAACACACAGATTTCACAAACTGTGAATTCTGACCTTGAAAACCGTGTATGGCTCATTTAGCTCCATATCCAAATCGTATGAACCGCTCAGGTGCTTAGTTAGTATATCGATTGCCTTTGCACGCCCTTCACGCAGTCTTATCGCCGATCTCACTTTACTTTGATCAAAGTGAAACTGCAGATAACGATGACCATATTGAGGACGAGAAACATTCAAGGCAACATATTTAAGGATAAATAAATAAATGTACTGCTATACCTCCTCTTCTTTTATCTCCCAGTCCTGGAACTCAACTCGAGCACGTTCTCTGGCTAACAATGCCTGCAAAATATACAATACAATGAGTGATTCATAAAACCGTTTTAACTTGCACCACTTACCAAATATATCTGAAATTAACATAGAATGAGCTTCAATTAACCATAAAAACTCACCATTTCTTCCTCATGCTGTGCTTTTTCAAGAGCTCTTTCTTCCCTTCTCTTTTTCATTTTTTCAATCTCCGCCTATATCACAGTTTTCATTTAACCGAGTAAAAATTCAGACGATTATGCACAAATACGTATGTCCCAAATACTCAATAAAATGCTTCCCAAGTACGAAGTAAATACTTATTTACTAACTGCATACCATCGCTTCTCTCCGTCTCTTCTTCTCCTCTTTCACAGAAAATGATTCTACAGTAGCACCTTGAGAAACATCACGCTCAATCTTCTTCTTCCATATGAATCTGGAATTCACACAGCATATGTTTGTGCTCAGTTTTAAAAGGAAACTATTACAGTGGTTCATCTGAGCTCTAGAAGACTAGTTGCATAAAAAGTAGGTGCTTTATATGTGTATAACTACATAAAAATATTGATACTTCAAGTTAGCACTCTCTTGTGTCCTGCTTCACATTCGACTCATAATATAAAGTGAGCAGCCCATATCTTATCAATTCCATCTCGCCACTGCTTATTACGATACAGAGTGTGTAAAGCCTCTTTTAAATTGATACTGATGTATCAGACAAGCTAATGGAGCTCTTAGGGCTAGTGTTGCAGCCAGCTAAATCTATCCACCTCTAGTGTCTAGCATATCTTTCAAACCACAAATCCTTATTGCACCAGAATGTAACATCTTACAACTGCAAGCGAAACAAAGGATTGCATTGTCTGTATGCCCTTGAGATTTTCCTGAATTAAGTCACTGAGGGTAAATTCGTGGAAGAGCTAAAACTTCCATATGGCCTTTTATTTAGTCTTCAACATCTTAACCATCGTTATTTTCTAGGTAAAGAGGAATGTTTACTTAACCAAGCAAACACAGGGCTATACAAGAGTAATTCCCTGAAATTGAAATCATCCAATATCACCACCAAGACCGTTCCTTACAAATTAGAAAAATTACCTCTCAGTCAGATTTGAATCACCAAAAGGATTTGAAGCATTAGAATAGCCAGCAATAGTCGGTGTCTTCAACTTCTTCGCAACGCGCATCGCCTGAGGAAATCCAAAATAGGAATAAGACATGACAACAAGTCGCTAAATATCATCATAAAGCGGTCAAAACTGAACCACAAAAACCCTAGAAGTGAACTTGGCAATACCTTCTTTTGAACTTTCATTGCCATATATGCAGCAATCTTCTCGTCTGAGACATGTCTCAAGGACCTGCTTTTCTTGTTGCGACTGCCATCACTGCTGCTGGTGGATATTGAACTTTCCAGTGATTGGAATGGTGAGATAAGATTCCTACAGTGGTCGGTCCTGGGAAGATCCGGCAACCTGCAGGAGAGAGATCTCGGGGGGATTATTCCCCCTCCAACTCTCAAGTTAGAACTGCTCACGTAAGGGTGTTCGAGCGGGATTGTCTTTCTGGTAGGGCTACTGGCTAACAGCTGCATTCCACCACGAAGACGAGGGACAAGGTAGACAGTGGACTCCTTCTGGATGTTGTAATCAGCAATAGTACGGCCATCCTCGAGGGTGATTGTCTTTCCAGTTAGTGTCTTAACGAATACCCGCCAATAACACATTAGGCGATCATTCCAAATCAATCCGATCAGATCCAGAGGGTAATCAACAGGAACAACGATAAAAATCAAGGATCCAGCCAGATTTATTTAAACTTAACAGAAGAACAAATTGATCAACAATTCAAACCAACTATAAGTGAAATTACAACGACTATCCAACTTACTGAAGCAAAAAATCAACACGTTAATCTTGATCTTGCCGAATTAATCAACAGTAAACTTAATCGATCAAGCTTCTAATCGTTAGGGAAGCAGGAAAAGGCCAATAACACGTTAGGCGATCATCCCAACACAATCCGAGCAGATTCAGATGCTAATCAACAGGAACGACGATAAAAATCAAGGTTCCAGCCAAATTTAATGTAACGTGACAGAAAAACAAATTGATTAACACTTCAAATCAACTACAAGTGAAACTACAACCGCTATCCGACTTGCTGAAGCACAAAATCAACACGAAAATCTAGTTCATGTCGCATTAATCAACGTACACTTAATCGATCAAGCTTCTAATCGTTACGGAAGCAGTAAATATGGACAGCTACAACAGACGTTCGAGAGATCAGTGGCGGTGTGTTCACAAAAGATGAATCGGAACCCTAACAAAGAAGAACACGAAGAGATATGTACAGACCTTGAGGCAATTTGCTGGATTCTCGTAGAGATTAGTTGGAGAAACGGCGAAGATAATAGCTTGGAACGAAAGTTATTACTGAGAAAGGAGTGGACCGAGGACACTCTCTATACGAATATATTTATTTATAAGGGTTAGGGTGTGTCAGTGTTACCTAAGAGCCGGGGTTGCAATTTTGCTATCATGCTTGTTAATAATTTTTTTGTAACGTTTTATAAATACGAACACGATATAAGTTTTTTCGTATGTGTTAAGTTTATTGAATTATATATATCTTTATGAAAAATATAAATAAATAAATTTTATATAGCAAAAAATGATAAATTAATATGTTAATAGTCATAAGATTGACAAACTCTAAAAAAATAATAATTGGAGTTTTTAAATCTATTATATAAGATTTTCTTAAAAAAAAGTACTCAAAGGATTAGACTTAGTAGAACAACATCATATCGTGTTATTGTGTTGTGACACATACACATGAAAACGACACAGAGGTTATATCGTACTAATTGTGTTTGTGTTATCGTATTATCATTCTGTCATGTAATTGCAGGAACACAGATTTTTTTCGTACGTGTTCGTGGATGTGAAAAATTTGCCAGACCAAAAACTGTTTGTATACTTTTGTGAAACTGATTCTGAACTGGGCCGGTTTTATTTTGGACTGAACCGGTTTGGTTTTGGATTAGTTTTTTTTTTTTTATCTTTATAGAAAAACAGATTATCGTGTTGATTTTTAAAATTGATTTTAAGTATTAAATGTGTCAGTTTCTCTACTTATCATTATGTAATTTAATGATATGATAAAATTATATTTAAGGTTGTCAGGATCCCGATCCGGATTATAGGATCTTACGACTTTACGATCCTAGGGAAGTAAAACGATCCCGATCCTTTGTAGGATCTTAATCTTGTAGGATCTTAGAGGATCATGATCCCAATATTAGGATCTTACGATTCTCCCGATATTAGAGTAGTACGTTATAACTACTATAATCATTTGTTGCGTTAAGTGTTACACGATTTAGCATATAATATTTGATAAAAACTATTTAATTGATTTTGATAAATTTGTACATATATTAAATGATTATTTAATATAGATTATAACATAATAATGCAAGTTATATACAAGATGTGATGGATTGATCACTTCACTTCACCTACGATAGTGGTAGCGCTTGAAGTTGAAGTAGAGACGGAGGATCCCACTGTGAAATGTGGATTTGAATCCTTTGTTAGAAGAAAGTTCCCAGTCACCATTCATAATTCTAAAGGCAATGTCCTGGTATGGGAAGCCAGCATGGAACCTTATGATACATGTTTCTCCGCTCCTACACTCATCATCTTTCTCAATCGTGTAAGTCGGGACAGCCTCGACGAGTTCTGGGTAAAAGATGTTCAACTTGTAGCCTTTAACAACCTTGGGAGGAGGATTTTCATGATCGTAGTGTGTTTGATTATACTTGTTCCATGCATACCCAGTCTGGACTTTAGTAACATACTTAGGCTTTCTCAGGCCTACTTCTTCTTCTTCTTCTTCCATGGATGCAACATCGTCAGCTGCAGGCTGCAAATTAGGATGATGATGATGATGATGCATGGACGACATTTTAGCATTATGAAACTCTCTGAGATAGGCGATTGCCTTGTATCGCTGGATTCGTTTGAGAGTATCTTGCCAAAACTCTGCGATTTTGCCCTTACCTGAATTCAACTCTTCTTCCACAAGAGACTGGATTTCTTCCAGATCTCTATTAGTCTTCTTTTGAAGATAATCTATCATATCTTCTTCAATGCTAGGATGAAATCCCAAGCTGCAGCTTATTTCCTTCAAACTGACGACGGTGGCTATTTCCCAATTACAAACCTCAAGAACTGCCTTCCAGTAGCAGCAGTACTCAGTATCCTTCTTCTCCTCCAAATCCAGATCCAATTTCAATTTGATCTCATCACGAACCTCTTCTAGTTCCTTCACGGTTAAACCCTTGAAAACCAGATTCAGATCAACCTTCGATGAAAGGCTCTTAGTGAGGATATCAATTGGCTTTGCCCGCCCTTGCCGAAATCTTATCTCCGATCTCAATTTACTTTGTTCCAATTCAAACTCCTTTTCTTTCTTCTCCCAATCCACCTCGCCTTCTAGTCGTGCCGCCGCTTTTTCAACAACTCTTCCCTGCCTTCTCCTTTTCAGTTTCTCAATCTCCGCCGTGATTTCCTTCTGTCTCCTCTTCTCCGCCTTATAGACACAGCTATATGATGTAGCACCATGCATAGAAACATCACGCTCAATCTTCTTCTTCCACACGAATTTCTCACTCAGATTTGATTCACCCAACGGATTGGAATAACCAGCTGCCAACAAACGCGCCGCCTTCTTTTGAGCTTTCCTTACCATGTAAACAGCAATCTCCTCCTCCGAGTACTTGCTTTTCTTGGTGCGACCGCCATCATCGCTGCTTCCGCTGCTTCTCTTCCGGCGAGTCTCGGATCGACGGCCATGGAACGATTCGCCGCTGTCGGAATCAGTGTTGCCCATTCTCCCTTTCGCTGCCTTCTTTCGTCCGAGATAGGAAGGAGGGAATAGCCTAGGTTCGTTTGACAGGATAATAGGTTGACTATATTGATCCATTGAGTTATATATTATATATAATGACGTTTATATATATATATATATATATATATATATATATATATATATATATATATATATATATATATATACGAACACACATGAAATATATATATATATATATATCCAAATATACCCAATATAGATAGATATTTATTATACCCAATATTATCTATATGAAATATCGATGGATTTGATTGGTTTAGTTATATATATATTAAAAAAATATAATATATATATATCTTTATAATCCTACACTATATTTAAATAATCTCTCTAAATTTAAATTTCCTATTCTACCCCGTCTAACCTCTTCTTGTTTCACTATAAAGTTACGTGCTTACCTATTCTACCCCTCTATCCTATTCCTCCTAACTCCTATTATCTCATTGAAGGTGATGAATGTGCTTATCTTGTTACCTTTTCACATTGTTTTGTTTTTTACCTATTTATCACATTGTGTATATGTACAACTAAATCTTGGTAAATTCTATTTTTATGCATCATAAATTATATTGTCATAATATTGCATTTCGTAAAATTTGGATATATATATATCTTAAAATTGACACTTTCATTAAATCATTGAGAATCTATTTACGGAAACATTTTGAAGAAATAAACTATTGTTCAAAGTTTTTACATAATTCATTATTTTTCATATGCAATTTTTTTTTCTCTCCGGCCCTTATGAAATAAGCAAGAAAAAAAATATATTACTAATACGTAGATACTTCAAAAAAAAAAAAAAATCGGTCACGTTCACTCTATTTAATTTTTCAGGTGTAAAGAATGAAGAGAATCTTGAATGTTTTGCATAACAAAAAAAAAAAAACTTGAATGTCTTCAAATGAGTGCAAATTATAAGCAGTAAAGTTTATTCAATTCTTTAAAACTGAACTGGACATCCAGTATCTAGTTTCAATCATGACTGCAATTAACCAAAGCCATCCCTTTATTTAATGCAGAAAAGTTGTACTAACTGAAAATGAGAAAATTGATCCAATATCAAAGCATCCAACCAACTCTCATTTCTTTTGCTTTTGCCCACCCAAGTAGTGAAAAAGCTGCTGACATTATTTGTAAATTGAGCAGTATTATGAGTTTAGTAGATTGCTGCAATTTTGTGCAGAAACATGACATTTTTTTACCTATAATATCAATCAAAGGAAGCATCATCTCATTGCCTTGTCTCTCAATCTCGTGTTATGATAAAGTTGAGAACCTATTTCGATCGGACTGATTAGAATTTTCAAATCCATGTCTAACAACTCCTTATTAGCCCTACTTTGCCTGAGTTGTTGTTGTCTTGCTATTTTCCCACAGAGAAGTGTTTTCTAACCAAACAATCTCTAAATGAGCCTAACATCCCTTACCAGAAATCCCTACAAGTGCAAGAATAATTTTTCAGAAAAGTTACTGCCAGAAATCCTTACCAGAAATCGCTACCCCTTTCAATACTCATCATTCCACCTCCCTTTGCCTCAATTCTGTTACCTTGCCCATTCAACTTCCCTTACTCAGATGTCAAAAACTGCAAACCAAACCCATATAATCCAGAAAGAAAAGAAAGACTCTTTCAACTGAAAAATGGGAAACTGATCCAATATCATGTTTGAAGCATCAATCCAACTCTCAATTCTTACCACCCTCTCTTTCATTAAATATTATTGCATTTCGATCTTCAAATTCATGCAACTTTCTATATTATTTGGCAGGGAACCCGAGAAGGTTCTAATGGAGTCCCATTCAACTACCCTTCCAGCTAATGTCGATGCAGGATCTAATATCTCTGAAACTAATTTGCTATTCAACTACCCTTCCAGCCAATGTCGATGCAGGATCTAATATCTCTGAAACTGATTTGCTATTCAACTACCCTTCCAGCCAATGTCGATGCAGGATCTAATATCTCTGAAACTGATATGTGGGTGACAGGCCTTCAAGTGACTCAAGCCTTTCCACGTGACTAGAAATGGTCAAAGCACGGCATTTCGTACCAGAATACTGAACACTGTGTTCTACTGGCCAAGTAACTATGAGTTGTCCTCTTTTGACTTCAATCTCCACATCATAGATGTCCAGTTCAAGTTGCTCTGATTCGATGTCCGAAAGAAGCAATATTTTGCCATTGGGGAATGATCCAGCTATAAAGCCTTGTGCAGCAAGTTCAATATAGTTGTAAGGCTCTGAAAATTTCATAGACTTCCAAAGATGATTAGGGAGATCAGTCAACACATTCATAAAAATGTCCCCACCACGACTGACATCAAAGCTCAAGCGGTTTTTAACAGCTGCCACAGATCCACAATAGTTCACAAGGAGCGGGTTGTTCGCATTTGGAAAATCTGCAGGAATAGGAATATGTTCGAATGTCTCCGAACGGACATCAAACACAATCGCGCCAAAGGTGCCAAAGGTTTTATCATTGCAAATATAGTATATTTTTCCGTCGATGTAAACCTCGGCACTAGGATGAGGTGGATAATTGCACTCGATTGGCCTCCATGCATCATCGCCCAATGTCATTACATAGTGCCAAGGTTTCCATTTGCTCCCAATAAACCCAACACATCTGCACAAAACTTTAAACTGCTTGCCGACTGGATCGAAACCTAAAAAACTCCGTCTACCAAACTTAAACTTTTGGAGATGATGTGGAGGGAAATTGATTCTAATACTCTCCCTAGTGCTAGGGTTACAGATCATGATAAAGTCCTCATTCTCAAACTGAATCAATATCAAGCCAGCAACCGACTCGGAAATACGTGAGCAAATCATTCCGTCATGTTCAACTTTGCAGAGAAAAGTAGATGCAAGTGTATGTGTTCGGTCCATTTCAAACAGAACATCACAATCAGGAGAATCTGCTGACGAAGATATAAGGCAACCGAGAGAACCGACATTTGAGTTCCGGAGAGAAATCAATACCTTCGGATGCAGTGATGAACGATCGAAGTGATTGTTGATAAATCTGGAATCTGAGATGATCGATAACCAGGACTTGGAAACAGCCTTAAATCGCTTCAGTGATTTCACCTCTAGTCTAGTCAGAATTTCTTCAACTACTACTTCTACCGGAAGCACCGACATTTTCTCCTTGGTCTCTTTCTCAGTTCATTCACAGGTTTCTCTCTTTTAGTCGCTGATTTTATACCTTCCGCTTTCTTCTTCGCCATCTTCTCGTTCTTCTCTCTGAGGGTGAGGAGCTGATTTTTTTTTGGGTTAATAACTAAAAAACTGTCCAAGGTTTACCCTATGTTAAAATTAGGTGTCTGAAGTTTGAAATGTTAAAATTGACTGTCCCAAGTTTCATTTTTGTTGAAATTTGGTGTCTTTGTGCGTCTTTTCATCTCCATTCAATCATTTTCATCAACCCACCAACCCAATCATAATCCATCACTCTTTACTTTTCACAAAATCGTCAAATTTCACCTAAAAATTGAATATTAAAAAAAAAGTTTCTAAAAGAGTGGGTTGGAGCCATTTTCCAAGGACAATAGAGCGAGATTTACTTGCCTGGATGTGACCAACTTTTTAGGTGACGGTCCCGGCAAGATGACGAGAAGGGAATGTGTATGAGAGCTCGAATTTGACAAACGGTTTCGTCGGAATTGACTTCTCTAAAGTAATCACACCGAGACACCAAATTTCAACAAAAATGAAACTTGGGACACTCTATTTTAACATTTCAAACTTCAGACACCTAATTTTAACATAGGGTAAACCTTGGACAGTTTTTTAGTTATTAACCCTTTTTTTTTTCCAAACAAAGTTGAGAGCTGATTTTATTGGTAAAGGGAAAAAACTTTTTAGGTATTCTTTTTATTTCCCGCCGTCTTTATGATGAAATTCACCATATATTTTTAGCATTAACAGGTCTTTTGGTCCATGATGTTTGACAACTTTTGGGTTTTGATCAATGATGTTTTTTTTTACCTAATTTAAATACCATATGTTTGCAGATTTTTTTCTAGTTTTGGTCTAACCGTAACATTCCGTCCATTTTTTGACATGTACAAGTCACGTGATCCACCCTAAACTTTCAATTTTGTTCAATTTAGTCCATATAATACTTTCCTAACCTTTTTTTTTTCAATTTAATCCCGAAGTTTCAAAAATTCAATTGGACATATTGTCCAATTGGGGTCAATTTTGAAACTTCGGGACACAAATTGAACAAAAAAAGGTTAAGAAAGTATTAGAGTGACTAAATTTAAAGTTTAGAGTGGATCACGTGACTTGAACATGTCAAAAAATGGACGGAATGTAACGGTTAGATCAAAACTAGAAAAAATCTGCAAACATATGGTACCAAAACTAGGTAAAAAAAAAACATCATTGACCAAAACTCAAAAGTTGTCAAACATCATGGACCAAAAGACCTATTAACCCTATATTTTAATACATGTTTCAGTACTAACCGTCCCTAGAATTTGCTCCCCTCATTTTTAATGATGTTAAATGCACCCCCATATTATGATACATTTTTCAATACTAACCGTTTTTGGATGACAAATAGCGGATTTTTCTACCATGCTTCAAGATCACCGTATTTTTTGTTTTTTTATTACTAAGTGGACATAATTGTAACATATGTAACTTTAAAAGTATGAAAAATATGAATTTTTTTAACCACACATAATATTTGCATCATACTATTAATAATATCAATTTCACTCTAGGTTCACATTTAGGGTAATAGAAAAATACAAAAAAAAAAAACATATACCAAAAGTATGGTGCTCTTCGAGCATAATAGAAAGACCAAAAATAGCTCATTGACTTTTTTTCAACCCTCCTATTGACTTTCTTCACTTAAGGTTAAAATATTTGACTCGACTATATGAACATGCTAAACTAACTATTTTATTTCCAATGAAATACACAGATACAATTTATCAATCTTTCTAAATAATCTTCCAGGATGAAAAAAAATAATAAGTAGACAAATTTCCCAACTCTATTAAAAAACTATATTAAACAATTGGAGATTTTCACCTTACTTATATTATTATAACAAAAAAAGTAAATAATTTTTGTATATATTTTTTAAACATTTTCCTATTAAAACCTCCAGGTTTGTAATTATTTCGGTAGTTGTATTTGTATAATAATAAAAGGCTTACGTACGTTGGCCTTAGCAGTTATTTAATTTTTATCTAATTAAGTAGATTATGTTGATACAACATGAGTTTAATCAAGGAAATGATAATATGTCTCTATACGACGTGATGTGTATAATAAAAAAGTTGCAATACATTTGCTACATCAAATATCTAAAAGTATGAAAATTAAAACATGATTTTAATCTTTTATTACATGCATGTTAACGATAACATCGGGGTCAGCCATTTCTTATTGTAGAAAGTAACATGTTCAAAGTGGAATTGATTATAAAAGGAGATATTTGAGTTTTAGTAACTATATTTTGATATAATTTAGACATTATATTCGATTAAGTGACAATTTGATGCATAGTATAGAAAATAATAATAATAATAATAATAATAATAAATACGACATTTACAAAAGAAAACCGCCAAGCCAACGTACGTAAGCCTTAACTGATCAATCAACCCTTTTATCGACTACTCTACCTACTATATATATATATATCTAAATAAAAATGCCAATTAAATATAGGTGCTAAATAAATATCTAGCAAAGAATGCTCAGCCGTCGATGCAATGTCGTGCCACCCAATCCAACCGTCAATCGAGTCTCACCAAACATCAACTCTCTTAATTCATTTATATCTTCAGTACCCACTAGGGAATACGCAACTTCCATATTCTGCAAATGTCATTAGTCAAATAACATTAGTCTAATATGCTCACATTAAATAAAAAATGTATAAATTTATATATGCATATGACTTTATGAGTTAGTTATATATTCATTCATTCATATAATTAATAAATAATAACAATAATTAATGCTGACAATATGAATCATAGATGGAGCTAGAAGATTTTTTAGGGTTAAAAGTTGAGTTAGAGATAACTAATTAGTATAAAAATTAAGGAGGTAAATAAATATAAGATTTTAAAAGGTTAATCTAATAATAATTAAAAATTTAAGGTAAAATCGCATATCATAAAATGTCAATAGATAAAAGTTAAGAATGACAATTGTCCCCTGGTTTTATACTAGATCTGTCACTAGATGGACAAAGTCGAATATGAACAAATAATTAAACTAAGATATGTTATGTTAGTACATATAAACTTTTAAAGGTTAAATTCGAAAATATTTACATATTTTAAGTCTAAAATTGCACATTACTAAAACTTTAGAAGTAAAACGAAGAGAAAGAGTACTTACGAGGAGCCTGAGTGACAACATAACCCGCCCCGCCAAAATTGCACGATCCGGCAACCCGACCCTGTTTCTGGTAATAACTGTTCAAAGCATACGATGCGTGGGCCACCACCGAATTCGGGTCGTAACACGTGGCACCCTTCTGTATCGGGGCACAATCCGCTTTTCCTTTCCCACAAGCGTAATCAAGAGCAGCCTGAATTTTCTTCACCCCGGCCTTACTATTCGCCACGCACCACGTCTGACCCGACCCGGAACCCGACGGGGCGGGTTTCTGTGCATTCGGGGCGGGTTCCGGCGCAATACTCTGACTACCGTTGACCACAGCTGATTGGCTGTTGGCAAGATCGGATATAGTAAGCGGTATAGTGTATACTTTCTCCTGGTCGGGGTAAAACAACCCGTAATTCCTCTCTGATGTGGGCCCCGTTTTCTGATTTTCGTTAAATAGAGCGAATAAAAACACATCGATATTATTACCGGGTTTCAACGGGGTCCCACCACCGGTCAACACTCTCTTCACTAAGTTACCGTTATACGCGGCGGCGTTATCTGCTCCGGCGCCGACCTCGTTTTCATCGCCCTTGGACGGCCATCCGGTTTCTGTTACTACGATCCTGACGTCGTCGTACTGGATGGCGGACATGGCGGCGTAGACGGCGTCGACCTGCGCGTCGAAGAGGCTGGTGTATTTCAGCCCGTTGCCGGAGTCGACGACGCCGGCGTTCTCCTTGAACAGGGCGTAGTCGAGGGAGATGGTGTCGGTGTTGGCCTCGTACGCGAAGAACGGGTAGGCGTTCACCATGAGGTACGATCCCGACTTGCGGAGGAGCTCCAGCATCGGCTTCACGACGGAGTTTACGAGGTCTTGTTTGAAGGATCCGGCGGAGGTTGGATACGACGTTTGCAGAGCGCTGAGCGCGATCGGGGAAGATAATTTGATGTTGGAATCGATCTTGTTTTTGACCAGAGAGTTGTATATGTTGGTCATGGCGGCGACGAGGAACTCCGTCGTGTTGTTCGGGTCGACGAACACCTCGTTCCCGACGGCGATGGCCTCGATCTTGGTCGCCGGGTAGTATTTCGTCACGTTCGCTTTGATCCATTCGTCGGCGAAGGCCTGGTCGGCGGCGGCGGAGGAGAGGAGTTCGTTGGGGAGAGCGACGACCACGCTGATGCCGGTGTTGGCTAAGGCGGTGAGCACGGCGGCGTCGGTGTCGTACATCTTCACTTTAGTAATACCGTGCGACTTCAGGAGCTGAACCACTTTCTCCGGCGATGGGAGGTTGTCCGCCACCCTGCCGTAGTTCACTCCGACGGAACCGGACTCTGCAAACGCCAGAACGGAGAGGAGAAGCATGAGAACGGATGAGAATCTGGAAAACGCCATCGCCGTCGCCGGAGCAGAGAAATGAGGTTTGGATTGATTGTTATGAGGAAGATAATGGCGGGGTGGTTTTATAGGAGAGTGAGGGTTAGTGGGAATAGTGGGTTAATATGGTTATGGTGGGAGTGGGACCCATGTGACACGTGTCGTGTGGAGGTTGGTTGAGGGATAAGCCATGTTTACTCGACCGTTTCATTTCAATAGATATTTTTATTTACAGCTGTCCATTTGAGTGGGTGGTTTACTTATACGTTGGAAAAAGTTACCGCGTAAAAAATTAATTAATTTCGGTAGTAATAATAATGGTGTGTTATGAAATTTAATATTTAAGTGTATAGTCAAAATATTACTAGCTACTTATTTGACTGATAATAACTACAATATTTGGTCTACTAGTTATTTCTGTTAGTTGGCAGACCAATTGATAGTTGAAATAATTTGTTTTCGAATATTTTGCTAGTTTTGTTATTTTATGAATATAATTTGTTAGTGTCGGTAGGAATTTTATCTTTTTTTAAGAGGAACTTATCCACGTAACGAAAATATAGCTAGTAATTTGTTCAATTTCATAAATATCATCTTGCAATTTAATCGATTTTTCAGACGTTTGTTAATAGTTTTTCGCACTTTTAATCATTAAATGTTGGACATGTAACTCGTTCCATCTAAATTAGACAGATGTCATAATATAAAGCTTTTTGTACACATGTAAACTTGAGCTAATAATAAAAACTCTAACTATTAATTTTTTCGACAACCTAAATATCAGCTATCAATTTGATAACTATCTTTTTTTTTTTTTTTTTTTTTTCTTTTGGGCCGAAATTTGGTGAAGCTAGTAGTTTTTTAATTCACTTTTTAAAGGAAATTAAGAACCTGCCGTGTGACTTACTCCGCTAGTTAATGTTGGTGGTTTACCTGTAACGTTTGAAAAAAAAATATATTGATTTTTGTTTCTTTCGTATAAAAAAAGATATATAGATATGGCTTAACGAACGACAACGTTTGTTAAGGACAATATAACATCAAGAGACCACGCTCGGGCGGATGATGCATGATAGTGAAGTAAAATATCCCTCATTTTTATGATTTACATGTATTTTGAATGTACAATATTACACATAATTTTAATAAAATATGATATAAAATTTAGATTTTGAACTTTAAACACCTCAGTTTACAATTTTTTTTTTTAAAGTGTGGTTTTTTCATTTAGTAAACCTCATGTGAAAAAATATGACTATTTTTCTTTTTAATCTTTCCATTTTAGTTAGTTCTTTAAATCATTGATATTTATAAATTACTTCATGAATTTATAAATACTTTTCCTAACTTAATTAGAAATTTCTCAAACATTTTAGGTTAACTATATATTTGCAAACAAGACTCATGCACCTTCCATAAATTTCTTTTTAATTTTTCTACTAAAATTATCATAATATTTTATTAAGTAAAACTCGGTTCACTAAAAAACTTCGGTTTCTCAGATATCCAGTTTTATAAATATTTTTTTCATTTTCAGAACTTGAAGAAAGTTTGAACATTAAACATTAAAATTTCTAATTAAGCGCTGAACCAGCTATTACACCATATTACATGTTTTTTTATTCCGTACTCTCTATATAGCTTACATTACATATAGAGTTGTGAAAATAATGATACGCGTTCAATTTATTCCCTAATAATGAATACGCGTTCAATTTATTCCCTAAGGTGAAAAATATGTGAACGTTAAGGATTCGATGATTATTAATTCACCTGCTAATAGTAGTATAGAGTCATAATAAAGCAATAATTCATTTTCATGCAAAATCATTTTCACAGGTCCTACAAAAAAAGCATTAACTAGCCGTTAGGTTTGTCTGCTAATGCTGGCTAGCCGCATCGTGCAATGTCTCTTGTATACTAACGCAAAACGGATCTACACAAGAGAAATAAATATTTAATAAAATATATGGTATAAAATTTAGAATTTTAATCTAATTTTATCATTTATTAATTAAATATATAATTTTTCCATTTAATCCGCCACGTGTAACGGTACACAGATAAAATTTTGGACAATAAACTAGTATTTTTTCTGCTAAAATATGATTCTTTTAAAATAAAGATACGTTCGGGGCATACTTTAATAAACCAAAAATAAACATAAGATTCTATCATAAATATTTTAAAAATCTGCAACTTAGTCTAAGCAATATTGAACTACATTAACTAAAGGTTTATAAGAACCTAAATCTATTCTCAATTATAAGTTATATTGTGATTTAGCGACTTAAATTTTTATTGTTGTTATTCGATGTCTGAAGTATTAGATTTGTTGCTTTCCACTTTGACGCTATATTTGGCATTTTAAACAATAAAAATATGTACACTTTTCCGAATCAAATTTATTACACGTGGTTTAAGCTTATTTGATACTTAAAAAATATATATTTTTATTCAGTCAATTTTAAAATGAAAAAGTGAAAAATAACGATTATAATATTCCAGACAGCAAATTACAAAAAAAAACATCAAATCGCAACATAATTTATATTTAAGCTATTTTAGTTACTAACCGTAACTAAATTTATATTTTTGGGTTGGTTGGTTACTTGGTTGGATATATTCCTAACCATAATATATATAATAATAATCAACCAAAAGCACCCTCGTAAAAGTAGTTGCACTTTTAGAATCTAGGTAGTTCATAAAGTTAAAGTATACGTACGTCTATAGACAAAGCTATAAATTATATATACGGGCCAATAAACCAATAACGTATATATGATGAATATAAATAATTAGACAAATTATGAATGTCAACGTGTCATCATCTATTCTATGTTGAAGTCGGTAATTTATTTGACGATACACAAAGTTGGTCGGAAAAGAAACCGCCTTTCCTTACACATTATTAGTACGGCATAGCCACCAAGAAGCAACATTTGCTAAACTTCAACTTCACGTATCCATTAACTTCTATCGTATGGCTACATTTCAATTTACAATCAATTTTGGAATTATACGTCAACCAAATAATATTGATAGTCATTATGAGACATTTATTTTACATACCAAAAAAATAAAGTATACGTTTATTTTATTATGATATTTAAATAAATAAGGGTAGTATAATTTTGGTCAATAAATTAGATAAAGACATTTCACAAAATCGATAATCACGAGGTTTAAAATTAATTATGGAACTTTTTTGTTTCAAATGCGTATGATCATGTCCGTCTCATTGCATATATTTATCGTTGCATATCATATATATTTTTGACAAACTATATCATTATTATCTAATTCAATCTAGTGGAAATATATTATTTTAGACATACATTACCAAAAGTCGGCAAACTTTATGGATACAAATGACGCTCATCTTTAGTTTTTTTTCGCTTGTTTGATAAGACTATTAATATAGTGTTAGAATCCACATTGGGCCGAGCCAAACCCAACGGGCCAACAGAAAGCAATCATATATGCAAGTGGGGTCCTATCCTAAAACCAATTGGTGGTAGGAGGTGGTGGCTCACTTGTTTATATACTACTCGATTACAGATGTACCAACCGGTGTGATACTCCAGACTCACGGCTCTCCCAGGCCCAGACCCGTCCCGGGCTCTGATACCATGTTAAAGTTAAGACTAACCACTTGACCAACTGTCCTAAAACCTTAAGGTGATAGGTGAAGACGTGAAATTTTAATTAGGGGTTTAAACTAGCGCTGCGGAGATTTGAACCTGCGCGCTCTGAGTTTTATAGCCTTAAAATTGTTTTGTTTCAACTTTAAAGAACTAGTGCAATCACCAATTGCTTGATTCCAGTTCTCATGCTCAAAATGGCCTACTGCCCTCTTATAAAAGAGAATATGGTTTGTTGGATCGGCCTCAACAGCTTGTTCCAACATCTTCTCTCCAAAACCCTGTTGTATGGCATTACTTACTAAGCCGATATTATCCACTAGACTCTTGATATCTCGAGTTTGGTCAACATCAACTTGTAAAGCTAACTGAGCAGAGCTGAGGGCAGTATCTATCTCTTCTAGAGCAATCTCCATCTTTGCATACACATAGTGTGTGTATGCATCAGCAAGCATGTCATAGATGCGCAGTGTTGGTTGCAAAACCTTACCCTTTATCTTTCTGAAGAGAAACTCGGCTTCTTCAACCTGATGAAGGTTAAGAAGTGCTTCGATTTTTTATAATATGAGCAAAAGAGGCGGCATTGGTGGAGGCTTGGTGGCTAGACTGGCCACCATGGCTGCATCAGCAGAAGTGAAGAGCTTCAACCATTGACCCTCATTGCGAGCATCTGTGCATGCTTTCAAATGATATTGGAAGCTTCGATTTACTTTTTTAGACATGACATAGTTTCCAAGACCACTAGCCTTTTTAACTTCTTCAATACCCTGTCTCATCAAATCTTCACCCTCGTTTCCTTTTACCCTGCCTGACAGATGAGGGCTAAGGAATATCTGAACCGAAATATCTCGCTATCCGACAGCATGGTGGCTCTCTCAAAATGCATAGCTGCCTGACTGTATTCTTCATTTAAGAAGTGTGCAACTCCATGTTTGTTCACAGTTCTGAGGTTTACACGTGGCTCTAGGTAGAGTGCTACCGATTCACCACCCACATCATCAGCCTGCACACCGGTGGGCGAGAGGCTTGAAATCCTCGATCTCTTGCCACAGGCGGTGTACTGCCAACAGCTAATCTCTTTCCACCTGACTTTGCAACGACGATAGCATGCTCAGTTTGTATCACCGGCATTCCCTCCCTCTGCTGCGCAAGATCCTGGTGCTCAAGCGATACACCAGTCTCCTGCTCAAGCGATTCATCTCCTCCTATCACCAATTGGTGATAGGAGGAGGTGACCCACTTGCTTATATACTACTCGATTACAGATGTACCAACCGGTGTGATACTCCAGACTCACGGTGGAGTGTCTATTTCAACATATAGTGCATGAATTTTTTTAATTTTTTTTTCATTTTTCAGAATTTTAATACGGTGATGATCAGTCCATCATATTAGTTCACACCATTTTTTTTTTTTCTTCCGTAGGTGATCATAAGAGCAGCATCATAGCATATTTGTTCTATATCTAGACTAATCTCAACTCTCACCGAGTCAACTCGTAAGAAGTATAATACTAATTATAAATATTTTTTCATTTACAAAGTCACCAACAAGATTTGAACCTCTAATTAATGGATGAAATATGGACTGCTAAACTATTACTATAGTGCATGATTTATATTATTAGTTCACAACATTGTTATGAAGAGATAAATGTTTTTGTTTTTTGTTTTTTTTTTCAACTTCTAACTGTTTATTATTTATATGACTTAATGTATATGAGGCAGGCAATACACTTTATCTGCTGGTTTTTCTTGATATTAATTGGGCCACAAGGCCTGCTGTGTCTGGTGGCCGGATTTAGGGAGCCCATTTAGAAGCCCTAAACCAATGAGCTAATTCTCTGATTCGGCCTTCTTTTTAAGGTGTTCTCTAAGATATCATAATTAGGGCTGGCAATTTGGGCTTGGTAAGATGGGCCGACACGATACGAAAATTACGGCTTTGGGCTTGATATTAGTGACACGACACGATATAACACGATGTTTTAAACTAAAATAGTTAAATATTAATTTTTTTTATTCAATTTATATAGGTTTTTTGTGCCGGTTTTCATGTTGAGTCGAGTTGTGCCGTGTTTAAGCTGACCCCTAAAACACGATACGAACCCGCACAAATTGCCCACACCACAACTAGTCATACATACGATTCTAAACCAGTATCTGCCAAACTCTGAACTGACTAAAAATTACCAAGTTTGAACTCGAACTCTACTGTGCTCAACTCAAATTTTCGAAGCTCAATATAATCAAGCGCTAGTCATAAATCAAAATTTCTCATAACTACACAAATCAAATCCGACTTAACTTGTAAACACATTATATATTCATCACAATAAGCTATTATTTCTCAGAACTACAAATATTAAGCTCGATTTGAACTTTTTATAGGTTTTTAACACTAAAAAATGTATATATATATATATATATATACATATTTTTCGAAATGTCATGTTGTTTTCTTTGGCCACAAAATGTCATGTTAATGTTGAACTTGTCAATTTTGTTGACAAAAAATATGTGATGGTATGAAAATATGCACTTTCCTTTTTTTTTTTCTTTTTTTCTTGCATAAACATGTACTTTATTGAGGCACAGTGTAATCACAGAATTGGTGGACACAAATGGTTGGTTGGACACTATATTCTTTTTCATCCATCCACCCACACCACACTTTGGTGGCTACTCTACCAGTTAAATATATATATATATATATATATATATATATATATATATAAAAGTCCAAATAAAATAAAATAAAATCTCATATTATATTCAAAATTAAAAAGATTCTTCTTTACCCAAAAAAAATGTGGTGAGAAAAAGACATAATGACAAATCATAATGCATGTTCCATAATTTTGATTGTAGACCCCAATCTGAAATAATTAAAAAATGATAGGTCATTGTATATACTCTATATTACATTATAGTTTAAAATATTACAATGATAATTGAGTCGATTATTTAAATAGTAGACCCAATCAATGTTTTGTAACCCGTACCAGATAATTTAATTAATTTTCATTTGGGCCAACTAATAACCTTAAACATCATCAAGTCCTACCATTTTTAATAATTTATTTAAATTAAAAATTAAACAACAATCAATCAATAACCTTAGTACATTAAAAGAATTGATTAGCTGATAGAATACTATTAGTGATTATGCTCGATATCAAATGATGATCTATTGTATATTACTAAGAATCTAGTTGCCTAAATAATAAATATGATAGATCGGGTGCAATTATAATAATGTAAATCAAAAGATGGTTGGACCAATCGATAAACAAGACTCTAATATCTAAAATTAAGTGTAATTACTAAAAACAAAAAACTCCGAATTTTGGATAATTTATAAAAATTTAAAAATATCGGAGTTTTAATTTATCAAATTTCGTGTCATGTATTTAGATAGGTAAGGCAGAATTATATATTTTAAAACTTGACGAAAATTGTTATAGTGTTACCCGTAAATAAAAAAAATACTGATAATTTAAAAACAACTAACAAAAATACCATTGTCATTAGATTGAATACATTTTTAGGAAGATAGGTAGCGTTTAAGACAATTTTTTTAGACTTTTAGTGTAATAAGTTTACAATTTATTGCGTTAGTTGACCGATAAATTTGCCTGATAAATATTTTTATTTTACTCGTTTAATCCTCAAATTTATATCTATAACTTTAATTTTTACAATTTAGTTCCTAAATATTCCCAATCTAACCAGGACTAACTTATGAATTGGAGAACTAACTAAATAAATAAAAGTCTTTGACGATTAAACTTAACGGTTAGGTTAGCTTGATCCGATCCGGTCATAACACATAAAATTCAGTTGAGTGATGATGAAACATGACATATTAAGAACAATTATTCATTGACATGAACAAACATGGTACTTCACATAGTCCACAAACAAAAACATTGAGACAGAACATGAAGCAACCCATCTTCCATAAACCCAGCTAACCAAACACCCACAAAAACCATACACATTACAGACACAACATTATATGCAAACCAATGCAAGCTTTGCTTATTCCTCCAAACCACAACACATCACCATCATCATCATCATCATAATCATTCATCATCATCATCCAGAAACTCACTGCTGAACCAGACACTCGGTCGCACGAACAATCCTAGGACGGCGCGAGCTCTGCTTCACCGGCTCATCCTTGTCATCAACCTCGGCCTCGTCTTCATTCTCAGCACCGGTTTCCTCCTCTCGGTTCTTGATGGCCTCGAAGATGAGGGCGTTCACTTCCTGAAACCGCTCCTCGGAGAGAGACACCTCGGCGAGGAGCCTCCACGCGTTATCTTCAGATGCTTCTTCGAAGTCGGTTTTGCGCTTAAGCACCATGTGCCCACTGATCTCCCACACTGCAGGGTTTACTTGAGTGTCTAGTAGCTCGGCGCTCACTTCGCCTAAAGCTTGTTTCTCTGCATAGCACTGTCAAAACACGCGCAATGGTTATTACCCGAAATCAAGTCTATGTAGTATCGAAAGTGTTTTTAAGTTGTGTTGAAGTGTACAGATTAAACTATGACTTCACCTATCAACTTAAGGTTTTATGACAGTTTGTCAAATGACATGTAATAAGAATGCACAAATTCAAATCTACGTTATGGGCCTTCATCAAAATATTCAATATCAAAATTTAAAGATCAAAATGTACAATATTGAAGTATAAAGAGATTTAACCAAACATTCATCTATCATCTTAAGGTTTTAGGACAGTCGGTTAAATGATCAGCCAGATATTTCACATAAAGCACCTGTGTAGTATTGGAAGTGTTTAAAGTGTCGAAGTATACATATTAAGCCACAACTTCACCTGTAACTTTAAGGTTTTATGACATTAGGTCAAATGAAATGTTATCAGAACGCTCAGATTAGAATCTACATTATGGGTCTTCATCAAAATGTTCAATATCGAAGTATAAAGATTTAACCACACATTCACCTATCATATCTTAAGATTTTAGAACAGTCGGTTAAATAGTTAGCCTGATATTTCACATAAAGTACCTGAGGAAGGACGAAGATACGCTTGCCACAATCAGCAATCAACACATTGTAAGGAATGTTGTTGTCTTGGAGGCAGATGCAAGCGTCGGAGACGGCATCCGACAGTTCTTGAAGAGAGTTTCCGAGCTCAAACACGAGACCTCTAACTGGGTAGTTGAGAAGCTCAGAGATCATGACTCCGGAATCCAAAGTGGCCATCTTATTGGTGGGAGCCTTCTCAATGGGGAAGGGCACTGCTAAGTAGTATGCCTGGAAATGAAGATGGTTGATGGTGGCAAATGCCCCCAAGCTATTGTAACCGAGCCGGAAGTACGGATTGCCAGCTTCGGCAGCCATGTGAAGTGCAAGCAATAAGCTCTCATGGTCGATCCTCTGAGGCAAGCACTCGAGAATCCGAGGGATCAGAAGAACATGCCCATACTCGATTGGACTAACCTGTAATGAAGAACTTAGTTGATTAGAAAACACAGTATGTAGATCAGGTGGGACCTGATATTTTACAATCATGAATTCGTGTAGTATATAAAAATGAAAACTTTTAACCCATTTTGGGTTGAATTTGAGCTTTCTATATAAAAATGAAAACTTTTAACCCATTTTGGGTTGAATATGAGCTTTCTATGTAAAAATGAAAACTTTTAACCCATTTTGAGTTGAATATGAGCTTTCTTGCTAATAAGCTCACTTATACTGTAAACTTCAAAACAATGGATAGATGATTTACATTGATGGCAACTACGCTCGGGGAGTTATCAGCATCGATCGGGGCATTAGGGTAGAACTGGACTTCACCATCTTCGCTTGCTTCAAATTGGAAAAGAACTTCCTCTTGCCCGACTTTCGTGAAGTTGAACTTGCTTCCATCAAAGGGCTGGAGAACCCTATCTACACGAAACTCGGTTGGCCTCTTCTTCAAGTGACGACCCTCGTTTAGTTGAGCTACGAATCCATAGTCACCCGGAATAACCTATTCAAAATTACAATTCATTAACATGAACAGAAACAATTCCAGATCTCATGGATTCAAAAAATATCATTTTTAGGCTAAGCTAAGGAAATTAAGCTAGGGTTACGAGATCAATACCTTGGTTTCACAGGCAGTGACATCGTAACGAAAAAGACCCCTTTGGACACGATCCTCCCACTATGAACAAGTAGCAAAACAGATTTAGTATAAACTTTTATAGATTTGAAATTGGTGATTTGAAAAGAATGCATCGATCGAAAAATAGTAACCTCGCCAAGAACAAGTGCATCGAGGAACTCGACAGGAGGCTCTTTCTCGACTTCAACTTCGGCCTTTCCGGCAGCAATCTGGCTCGCCTTCTTGAATGCATACAGAGGGAGCTTGGATCCTGCTCACATCCAATAAAATTTCGATATCGAACATATATACAAATTAAATTCATAAAACTAGAAGCTCAAATAAACTGGATATCATCTAATACAAATGTAAAGAAAATCAAAGTCTCAATTTTTACCCAAACAAAAATATGGGTTCTGAAAGAACTAGGTTTCTCAAAGCTCCTAAGTTCATGGAGATTGGCAATACATATGAAAAATCAATATTCTCTAACATATATACAAATTAAATTCAATATCAAAGCTATATACAAATTAAATTCATAAAACTATAAGCTCAAATAACTGGATAGCATCTAATACAAATATAAAGAAAATCAAAGTCTCAATTTTTACCCAAACTAAAATATGGGTTTTGAAAGAACTAGGTTTCTCAAAGCTCCTAAGTTCATGGAGATTGGCAATACACATGGAAAATCAATCTTTTCTAACCTCAATAAGCGTAAATGAGATATTATATATTACCTTCAATGCAGCAGCTCCTGAAGCAATTCCGGCCACATCCGCCGGTGCGGGCAGCGCCATCTTCGCCCTCCTCTTTCTGGAAATTCGACACTAATGTCGGAACCCTCTTGATCCTGAGCATCATCTTGACGGATACTAACGGTTGTTCGATTCGCTTCGATTAATTCCGTAATCAAATTACTACCCAGACGAATATTCACCACGAATCTGTAATTAAAAAGGCTAATAATATCTGGCTAAATCTACAGAAATATGTACGGGCTAGTTTCTAGCAGAGGAGACGACCGCCGCCGGCGAGGAAAAGGAGATCGGAGGGGCTGCCGCCTTCGGAAGGGAGTGCGCCGCGGCCGCCGTGCGGGGACGGGTTACCTATGATGCCCTTGTGTCGGACAGACCGGGCATGGATTAGGAGTGGCCGCGTTACTCTTGGTATAGCCGTGATGTCTGCAACTTGGCTCCCTGGGTTTTACCCCTTCCTCGAATGGTTATTGCGAAAAAGGAGCGATTTTGGAGCCGAAGCTGCAATGGAGGGGGATGTTTTGATGGAGAATGGATGTTATTGCTCTGTGGTGGGAAAGATGGGTGGCAATGGCGTTGCTTTATATAGGAGAGGAAGACGATGGCGAATGAGAGGAGGAGAGCAATGAAGGAGAAAGAGAACACTTTCAAATTATTTCTATTTTTCACAAAAAAAAAAAAAAAAAAAAAAAACATTTCTCTTATTTATTATTACCAAAAAAATAAAAACTGGTCGGTAAATTCGTTAGTCATATTTTTGGCAAAAAAAAATTGTGACAAAATAGTGATACAGTTCCACGTAAATATATAAAACTAAAAATATATTATACGCTTTATATTAGATAATAATAGCTATTATTTTTATATAGGGTTAAATAGATTTTTAGTGTCATATGTTTATTTGATTTTGGTGTTATATGTTTTATTTGTAGTTTTGGTCCTAACTATTTTCAATTCGTAGATTTTTGGCGCATCCGTTAATTGACCACCATCAAAGACCTCCAACCACCACAAATCGGAAACAATGAATCGGAGCCGGCAACAACGAATCGGGGCCGACCCCCACAAATCTGGGTCGGCCAGCCCTAATCGGGGTCTGACACCACTAATTGGGGTGGTGGCCGGCCTCGATTAGTGGTGGTTGGCCCCGATTGGGGCTGGCCAACCTCGATTTAGTGGTGGTCGTCCCCGGTTCGTGGTGGTGGGCCTATTCGTGGTTTCCGGGTCCGATTCGTGGTGGTCGGTGACCTTGGGGGCAGCTGGCTGACTTGGACGGTTACTAGAAAAAATCAATATGGACTAAATGCAAAAACTAAAAGATAGATGTATAAATTGGATGACTAAATTAAACGAGATTAAAGTATTTAACGGTCAAAATTGACGATTGACTAACGAATACACCAAAAATTTACAAATGCAGACATATATATGACAACAAAAATATACAAAACAAGTGACACCAAAACTCAACTTTGATCAAACATGGCATCAAAGGACTCTTTACCCCTTTATATATTTATAAATCTTTAATTTTATTATTTATATATATTTTTTAATTCCAATAGTATATTAAATATAGCTAAAAAGTTTCTTTTAATTACGACGAACAATGAATCGTAAGTAAAAGTGTAAAAAGAGCGCTATTTAAAAAGAGAAGGCTGCTTTTTTTTCCTCATTAAAAAAACATGTAAAGCACATGTAAACGATAGTATATTAACACTAATTTAAAAATAAAAATATCAAATAGCGCTATTTAAAAAGAGAGGCTGCTTCCTCTATAATTTATTATTATAGGATTTTTTTATTTTTTTTTTATATTTTGCTTGGCCTCTAATCTCTCTCTATTATGGACGTAGATGTAAAGTTGATATAAATCCAAAAGAGAGGTTGTTTCGGTCAAGTTCTATGTGCAATTTTTTATTTAGTATTAAATTCTAGATATATGAATTTTTCTACCTATTTTCATTAATTAACTTGTTTTCATTTTTTACAAATAAGAAAACGAAAATTAATTTTTTTTTTTAAGAAAATAGTCAAAATATATAATTATTTGTCAAATTTTAACTAAACTTATAAAGTTTAATTTGTGAAGAAATGCTTACAAATGAAAGATTGTTCACGATTTACCCCGTTCCACTTGGATACTTTCAAGAAATAAAAAAATAAATATATTTTAACCGTTACAAAAATCTTGATATGCATAATATAACCGTTAAAAAATCAACATTAATTTTAACGTCGGTATTATTTTAGCCAAACGTTTTTTTTTTCTCAAGAAGTTAGAAAATTTGGTTTTATTGAAGAGAAAAATGTATTATAGGAAATTTCCTTAGTGCGACAAAATCTTATATTGTTCGGCAAAGTAAAGAACACGCTTCGTGCATTTCCAACTAATATTGTGAATCAATAACAAACAAATAGGACGTGGATCAATGATCAGAATGCCAAGTTGCCAACCAAATAAGCGTTCATGTACTATTGAGTCTTGCCCACCACATATATATATATATATATATAAGTTAGAATATTACTCGCATATTGCAAGATTCTCTTTAGGTAAAAGGAGTAAAATCTTTTAAAGTGTAAATTATGCCATTGCCCTTTATATTTGCACTTAAACATTATTAGTTGCACTTTTAATAGTTGCACATATATATATATATGGGCACAACATGTAATTTTACGTAAAGTGCAGAAAATTTTACTACAATACTTTTTACAAAGTATTTTTTAAAAGTGTGGTACATATATTGTTGGATAATACATTCATTAAATATAGGGCTAACGAGTCTTTTGGTCCATGATGTTTGATCATTTTTGGATTTTGGTCCATGATGTTTTTTTTTTCCTAGTTTTGGTACCATATGTTTTCAGTTTTTTTTTTTTTTTTCTAGTTTTGGTCCGACCGTTACATTCCGTCCATTTTTTGACATGTACAAGTCACGTGATCCACCCTAAACTTTCAATTTTGTTCAATTTAGTCCCTCTAATACTTTTTTAACCTTTTTTTTGTTCAATTTAGTCCCGAAGTTTCAAAATTTCAATTGGACCTATTGTCCAATTGGGGTCAATTTTGAAATTTCGGGACTAAATTGAACAAAAAAAAGGTTGAAAAAATATTAGAGGGACTAAATTTAAAGTTTAGAGTGGATCACGTGACTAGAATATGTCAAAAAATGGACGGAATGTAACGGTTAGACCAAAACTAGAAAAAATCTGCAAAGATATGGTACCAAAACTAGGTAAAAAAAATATCATGGACCAAAACCCAAAAGTTGTCAAACATCATGGACCAAAAGACCTATTAACCCTTAAATATAATGAATACATTATCTATGTCATCTCAACAACTAAACTTATTTATCCAACGTTTTTACCTAGCTCTTGATTAGAAAAGCCTTTTTTTTTTAAACAAACTCATCTCTAGTATTCACATAAATAATCTCCGTTTCAAAATCCGTTTCAAAATCGCTTACGAAAAATTTATTCGAAATAAATAGAACTCCCAACGAAATAATCGTTTCATAGTTGTTGATTAGCTTACATTCAAGATATATGTGGCGCACTATTCTTTCTCTTGATGGTATTGGTTGATGTATAATTATATGTACCACTAACTACTTTTTAAGTTGGTTGTTTAGATTGTATAATAAAATATGTTTAAGTAATATGGTTCAATAAAACCATTAAAGAATTATAATTGTTTAAGTATATTTATTCTTTATGTGTTTTTTTAAAAATACATGAATAGCTTATGTAACATATTCAGATAATATAAAATATACAAAACTATCGTGGATGCTCTACAAAATAAGTTGGGATGTTGCACTTGTATCATCAAAATAAGTTACAATAAAGGAACGCGATAGTAAAAATATAATAAATAAAAAATTCAAAAAACGATAAAAGTGTTTTAAAAATATTTATTACACTATAAGTATAAATTCTTTTCATCTAGAAAATTATACTTTAAGATTTAGTATATTTTTAATTTTTAATTTTATTTATTTTGTTTCTACTTTATTAAAAGCATTTAGATTTGAAATATTACATTTTTATTCTACTATAAATAAACATTTTAAACTTATTCACTGACATTTTCCTTGCCACATTGAATAAAAAAAACTCAATATTAGATAGACAGAGTGTGCAAGATGCATTATCCTAAAAAAAGTATATAAAGATGATTTAAATATATTATTTAAAAAAAAAAACACATTCACAACCAACCCCCTATAATAATATTCATTTAATTTTAATAAGACGTATAATTAAGCAATTATTTTCACTAAATGGTACGGACGTACAAGGACAGCCACTAATTAAGATTCCTTCCCTAATTCTAAAAAATATATAAAACCAAAATCTAAAAAATACATAAAAAAAATCATTTTACATAAGCTATTCATGTATATTTTATATTATCATGGAAGAAACACAACATTATATTACATAATTTGTATTAGGCCGAACTTACTATCATGCAGTATGTTTCTTAAATCTTAATAATATGTATTGATTTCCTTTTCTTTAATTGATTGATTATGTCTTTTTCTGCCTTTTCCTTGTTTCTGGGAAGGTTCATGCTCTCAAACTCGCTTCTAGAAGGTTCGGCAACCCGAGCCGTGGACTAACGGATGCACAAAAAGTCTATAAAATGTAAAATACAACACAAAAAAACTTACAAAATAAAATATATGATACCAAAAACTAACATTATTTAAACATATATCACTAAAAGACCATTCAACCTTAATGACAATAAGGTTTAAGAACCTATAAACTATTTGGAGTTTGACGTATGATGAAATTTGGTGTCTGAAGTTTGAAATGTTAAAATGGACATTCTCAAATTTCATTTTTTTGTTAAAATTTAGTGTCTCCATGCGTCTTTTCATCTCATTTAAATCATTTTCATCAACCGTTCACCCACTTATAATCCATCACTTTATACTTTTCACAATATCGCCGAATTTCACCCAAAAGTTGAACATCTAAAAGAAAATGTTTCCACCAGAGTGGTGTGGAGCGATTTCCATCGACAACGGTGCATAATTTAATTGTGCGGATGTGACCAGCTTCTTAGATGACGGTCCCGGCAAGGTGACGAGAAGCGTGCATGGGAGCTTAAATATGACAGCCGATTTTGTCAGGATTGACTTCTTTAAAATAATTACCCTGAGACATCAAATTTCAACCAAAATAAAATTTGCGACACTCAATTTAAATATCAGACACCAAATTTCAACATGAGCAAATTTTAGACAGTTATATGTACTTAATAATAATAATAATAGTAATAATAATAATAATATTATGTCTTCAAATTGCCTTTTGTGAAGGCGAGCTCTCCTTCTCTATCACTTTTCGATCTCTTCACATGCACATATGTAGTGTGGTCCTTGCCATATATATTCCAAAAAACCAATAAATGTCCACCAAATTGCTATAAGCCTATAACACTATCGAATCCAAAATACTTTTAGTTCCTTTTCCGAAAAATTGCTTATTTATTTGAAAGAGATGTATATAGTATGGATAAAATGATATTAAACGGCTTGATAAAAAAAGAGAATCATGAATTTAATTTCCGCCACACAAAGTGTAGGAAACTTTCGGAGTATGCAATCTCGGTCTAAATTCACATAGACATGTGGAGAGGAGCTTTTACTATGTGGCACAAAGCCACTTGCTAATAATCCTTAGTCAATAAATTATCCATGAGAAATTCTTTTATAGCTCGGCAGCTGGTGCACCATCAGCCAACCACTACATGACATGTGTATATGTGTCAACTACTTACTGACACATGTCATGTAGTGATTGGCTGATAGTGCACCAGCTCATGGCATTTGTTGGGGCCGACCTATAAAAGAATTTCTCATCATCCCATAGCACCGAGTCACCAGATGGTGGCCTATTGTCCTCTCACAAGAGGGTGAGAGTGGTCCCCTAATGGGACCCACTAGAGACGGGCCACCGTCTGATGGTTCGACACCATGATAGAATTTCTCTCATTAGCCTCTCACAATAACAGCGTTTGTGGGATCCATTATTGGGTCCCACAAACACTGTTACTTTGAGAGAGATCGGGTCACCAGCTGGTGGCGCCAATGTATTGGAGTTTTTCCCAGTGGAGAGTGCGCTTCACCGCAAAATTAGTCAATTTTTAAGCTAATAGTTCGCATTAAGATAAGAGTGATGAATACTCTATTAATAGTCACGGTCATATGATCAGAAAAAGTCTTAAGTGCACTGATTTAGAACACGTTTACTGGGGCATAATCGCCGCCCATCAAAGATGTATCGCTTGAGCCCGAAATCAGAATTGGCAAGCATAATCTATGTCAACATTATTTTATCTGATTAATTTTTGTGTATACTTGATGTTTACATAATCTAATATAATGATGACCATGTCTTTAGCTCCCATTATTTTAGGATTCATACTTAGAATTTTAGGAAAAAAAACTACAAGAGTGGGACACTTGTTCTAATTGTATTGATTTGATATAAATACCAAGAACACACAAGAATTGCCCTACATGAGGGTCCAAGCTATTATCCGAACATTTAATATTCCTATAGGGGAGTCGAGCCTTTTTTTTTTTTTTGGAGTCGAGCCTTTTTTTTTTAACTTTTCATTTATATAAGGAATAAGCTAGTAATGCCCGGACTTTCACGTTCATTTGCGAGCATATCATACTTGTGAACAATCAGCGCATGTACTGACGTAAGTGTTCTTTTTTCAGAACATATTTTGATTCAAGTCGTGTAACTGAGAATCAATAATGCTACCAAGTGGTGAAATTGTTGAATTGTCAAGAAGCTCCCCGAAATTTCTCAATTACACAATAAAGTAAGCTAGTTTTGGAATATTATACGTAGTATTCTTGTATATAACAATTAAGTTATATGCATTCGGACCACAAGATTTGAAGAAACCTAGACCAAATATATTAGATATATATGTAAGCTGACCCTAATAATAATTGCTAAAAGTGATGACCACCATGTATAAATCTAATGGACCACACAGCATCATCATTCAACTGAAGCTCATGAATACAGATAATTAATAAACTGTGAGATCATAATTAATGACCAAAACAAACGTGACAAAATAATGTCGACATATATATATAGTAGGAGTTGCTAGACTGAAGAAGTTGGGTTTGCCGAAGGGCAAACTTGTGGTATTATTTAACTTGGAGGTCAATTCGTTCATGTCCAGCTTATTTAGTTAAGTGACCAATTAAATCATCAAACTTTTTTATTGTTTCACTTTTATCCAACTTGTTAAGACTGCATTGCATCTAAACAACTTCTCTACTCATAATAATAATAATTAGGGGTGACAATTCATACTATCATGCGTGTTAAAGATCGTGTCGTGGTAAATTTACTGAATACGCACGGTAAAGTTATCGTGCAACGTTTTATAAATATAAACACGGCACGGATATTTTCGTGCGTGTTCGTATTGTGCTATCGTGTACGGTTATACAGTTGTACATCTCTATACGAGATTTTAAGCGAAAATCAAAATAATGAACTTTATATATAAAAAAAATCTATGAATTAATACGTCAATATTTATAAGTTAATAATATAGAGTTTATAAACACTAAAAAGTAAACCACTAATTGGAGTTTTTAAAGGTAATAAATAAGATATGTTCAAAAAACACTTAAGAATTAGTCTTAGTAGCACAACTGTATCGTGCTATCGTGTGTGTGGTGTTATGATACTCAAACACGAGCACGACACGGAAATTACATCGTATTAATCGTGTTCGTACTATTGTGTTACCGTTCTCCCATATGCTAGCACGAACACGTTTTTTCGTGCGTGTTCGTACTATCGTATCGTGTCACAAATTGCCAACCCTAATAATAATCATCATGATAATTAATAATGATAATAATAATTTTTTAGGATAATAAATGGATTTATAACGGCATTGTTCTTGCTAGTGCCACTTGTAATATTCAGATACATACATGTGCGATGTAATTGTATGCGAATGCAATGACACCACACCTACTAATTTGGCCCACGTTTTATTATCTTTGCATCATAAAGATTAGGATTAGGAATAGATAACCTAATCCTAATGAATTATTGGCAAAAAGAAAACTACTACTGAATTATTATGGATAAATGCATTATTTATTCTACTGTTATACAATTATTAGTATTATTATATTGTAATCATCTATAAACATATAATTACCAAACTCAAGACATTATTAAAGGATATTAAGAGGTACCAAGGCAGAATTTTAGTTTAAAATAGATATTACCAAGTACTCCGACTAAATTCACATAATTAAGATATTTTTTTACTTTTTAGATTTTTTTTTTTAAATTTTTATGCAGATTATACTAGGGGCCTATTAAGAGACAGCACATATCATGTTTACTTTATACCTAAAATAATCCACACGCGCAATGTGGTGAGCCTATAAGGGGGTAATGAGCCACGTGAATATTTATTCATTTTAACTTATGAGACAAATGATTAAGAAACATACCTTATTCTTGACATTATATTAATTAGAATGCGCAGATTCAGCTCCACGTGTTTACATCTAAAAAAGTTGAAATTTTCAATGACAATTAGAGATATACTGTTCTATAACGATACACAGTCGTGGTGAATGCCTAAAATTGTTGTTCATAAATTAAATTTATATAAGAAAGCGTCTGTTAGGATCAAAATAACGTGGTCTTGGAACTTCGAGTAGTGTACTTCTAAGTCTCGCCGGGAGCTAGCTCACTCAGGTATCTTTCTTGGTCGCGTGGACACTTAGTTTCCTTTGGTGGCTTTGTGCTAGGCGAGGACCTGAAAAGAGGTGGGGATGGCCCCTGATTCCACTCCGAAGCTTAAGTCAGTAATGGATATCAAGAGAATAATATATAGTGATTGATAGATCTTCGAACTTAAATAATAAAAGTGAGTCCCTATTTATAGGGAGATCTTTAACGACTTTTTCAAGGAGGCGGCTACTATGCCTTGATTGGCTGTTTAATGGCGGTGGCTGCCTTTACTTGATTGGTTGAGAAAGACGGTGCGAAAATCAATAGGTGACCAGCAGGTTGCTAGCTGGTGCCACTTTCTTCAGAGGAAGGTTTTCGTGGTATAGAGGGCGGCGAGCAGGTCGCCAACTGGTGCCCCTTCCTTCGGAAGAAAGTCTTCTCAGAGGCGGCGAGCAGGTCTCCACCTGTCATTTCTTAAGAGGGAAGGTTTCCTCCAAATATCTGATGGTCGACTCGACTTGACTCGTACTTTGGTAATGAAGTTTTAATCCTCGGCTTAACTTATACTTCAACAAAGGGGAGCCTTGAATGAGTTTCTCGCCTTGTCCTTTGTTGTCCGGTGGGTCGACTTCTGTTTTTAGGGTAGTCGACCATTCATCTTTGTCTTCTTATTCTGGACTTGAATGGTCGATCGTACGTTCTTTTGAGAACTCGACTTTTACTCTGTCGACTCGTACTAGGCTGCCTCAAATCATATCCAACAGCGTCAAATGCATTTATATATAAGTTCGAATTTATAAGTCGGTTGTTTAATGCGCGCATATTATTCTTAACACGAATAATTCCAATAATTGTTTAACCTGATATTTTTAGTTAATAGATGGAAATAGAAGTGGGAATCAGAATCTCCATCATATAGATATGGAATCGGGCATGGATGCTAGCTGACAAGGTATCTGTAGGACATCATATGTGCCAATGGTAGTGCCATACTGGCCATGTGACATAGAACACAACCTTATCCGATCCGCACTCTCCGCTGTGTGGTCCAGCTGCTAACTGTCTCTTTGGATATAACTTCTCTATAGTCTATATACTCTACATGGTTTAGTGTTTGTTTCCTTAAATAATCATTAGATGTTCAAATTTTGCTAGTATTTTAAAAAGGTTAACATGTCTTTTTGTCGATGATGTTTGACCATTTTGGTTCCATATGTTTGCAGATTGTTTATAGTTTTGGTCCGACCGTTACATCCCGTCCATTTTTTGACATGTACAAATCACGTGATCCACTCTAAACTTTCAATTTTGTTCAATTTAGTCCCTCTAATACTTTCCTAACCTTTTTTTTTTTTTTCAATTTAGTCCTGAAGTTTCAAAAATTCAATTGGACCTATTGTCCAATTGGGGTCAATTTTGAAACTTCGGGACTAAATTGAAAGGTTAGGAAAGTATCAGAGGGACTAAATTTAAAGTTTAGAGTGGATCACGTGACTTGAACATGTCAAAAAATTGACGGAATGTAACGGTTAGACCAAAACTAGAAAAAATCTGCAAACATATGATACCAAAACTAGGTAAAAAAAACATTATTGACCAAAATCCAAAAGTTGTCAAACATCATGGACCAAAAGACATGTTAACCCTTTTAAAAATGGAAAGATATTCATTGTCAACACTTTATCGTTTATTGGCTGACTCGGTACGAGTGAGAAATTAATTAATTCGTGTTTTATGTGAAAATTTATTTTTGTTATGTATTTTATTGTTAATTAATTTATTACATTGATAATTTTTTTGAAATGTATACAAATATCATATAATTATTTGAAAGGTCTTTACTTCTATTATCACGTGAAAAATCATGTTCGTAAATCATAGTATAATATGAAAATTTATAACTATTTAATTATGATATTAAATACAACGCTAAATAAAAGTAAACCAATATATGTTTATAAAAATTTAAATGATTTATTATTATTCAATAACATTGAGTTTTTTGGCGCGTCTTACATCTCAGAATTATCGGTTGTGTCATGTGACATCATAATACACATTCTAGGTAAACTTCTTTATTTGTAATTAAAAAATAAAAGTAATTAATAGTTTTAACTTTTACCTACATAATTTCTCTCAAATTAATTCGACAGAGAATAAGAGTTTCCCTTGGGCCAAAAAAAAAGTCCAGTCTGGCAAAATTAGTTTTGGTCTTATTAGGCCTAAAAAGTGTTGGGCTAATTTGGTACTAGGATGGGCCTAATATTTTCTTTGATCTGGGACTAATATTTTATTTGTTGTGAGTTTTTTTTATTTTTTTTATAATTTTTTTTTATATGTTACATTTTTTTTTTATTAAAATGATAACAATAACTTAATAAGTGTTTGGACTCCATCCATACAATTTTGTAAAAATATTCATGTTGCACCCAACCTTTTTTTCTGGCTATTTGTACCCCAAAACTTCTTTGTTCTTGCAATTAAACCCAGCTGGAATTATAACTAGATGCCCATTTCCGCCCACAAAAGGAATTTCCGCTCCCAGGCCCAACTGAACCCAACTCCCACTCTCTTTCTCTCTCTTTGCTCGGCTGGTGTTTGGTGGGCGGTCGGTGGTCGCGATCTCGATGAACGAAGTAATCACGGCCTCCGATGCGTCGGCGAGCCTCCGATCGGCGTCGTATGAACCGTCCATCATCCCGTCAAACTTGCCCCTGCTCGCCGCCCTCCTCTCTCTCGCACTTGCTCAGTTTCTCAAGCTCTTTACCTCCTGGTAACTCTCTTTCCTCTGTCGCATCGCTTTCTTCATCGTGTAGCTTGATTCAGTAGCTCAGTGCCGTCTATTGTTCAAGAAGACTAGGGTTTATGACACTAGCTTTTCTCGATTGTGTGAGTTCGTAGTTGAAGCATGACGCAGGATAGGAATTTTAGGGCATGATTAGTGGGAGATGAAAGGTTGAAATCAACTAAAATTGAGCCATTGGATGCTGGACTGTCAATGTGTAGTGTTTTATATGATAGACAAGGATTTTGCTCTATGCCTTGGGGGATTGTGATGGACTTCTCTGAAATGGCTATGTAATGTCCACTAAGTATATTTGCATCACTACGAACTCCCTTTCTATTGTGTACAGTTAATTACTGAACTTTTCGGGGTGAAATGTGTATCTAGACTTATTAGAGTGAGCCGGTGCTAATTTCAACCTGATTCATTTGAGTCATCTTGTATAGAAATGTTAACATTTGCAGTGGTCTGTATCTTGGATTGTGACCTCAACTTTAATCAAGTTCTGTTTCGGGAACAATATCTTAAAGTCGAATTGGTTATTTTTTTTTAATGACTAAGTTGGTGAATATCCGAACTATGCCATAAAAAAGTGCAGGATTTTCAAAATTGTGGAGGAAAAAAAGATATACAAGAATGGTTCATGGACGTAAAATAGTCAAGTTGGCGAAATATATGGAATGCCTTGTCTTGCCTATCTAACAAGAAACTCCCCTACATGATTAGACTATTTGTCTCTCTGTGCTTGATTTGTAAGGTAATTTGAAGATATGCATATTGCATATTCGTTGTTTATTTTTTTCAGTTTGAAAAAAAAAAAATTGATTTGAATTGAGTGGCATCATGCAGTTATTTTATTTGGTAGATCAATAAATGCTGGGGAAGGGACTTTTCTTGAACATAAAGGATTTTACTTGGCCATGGTTCATTTTTATGGTTCTATTGACAAGGCAATGTAGTTATAACTTTTTTTTTTTTTTTTTTTTTTTAACATGGCAATGTGGTTACAACCATTAATGTTTAGATTACTCATTCAGGTATAAAGATAAGAGATGGGATTCTAGAAAAATGCTTGGTTCAGGCGGAATGCCATCTTCGCACTCAGCAACTGTGATGGCTTTGGCAGTTGCTGTAGGTTTAGAAGAAGGCATTGGAGGATCAACATTTGCTGTTACAGTTGTCTTGGCATGTGTTGTATGTACTTGTCAACCAGGTCTTCTTCATTTTCTTGCATTCCATGCTTTCTGTTGCTATAACAAGTGGAAGTCTATCTTATAGATTATTCTTAGTATCATCAGTCAGGTTCTTTTTAAAGGTGTAAGATGCGCATCATATCTATTTAATCTTCAGACTGAAATTAGTCTTCTTGTTTTTTTTTTTTATTTAATGTTAATTATTGCGAGAAAAGAGCATATCTGCTTGAAGAGTTTACTTTAACTGTAGCTTCATGTGTGAATTAATCTGCTTTGTTGGTTCATTTTGCAGGTCATGTATGATGCTACTGGTGTAAGACTTCATGCTGGTCGCCAAGCTGAAGTAATAATCTCTATGCCAAAGTTAGCTTACTTAATTTTTTTTTTTTTTTTTTTTTCTGTTAAATGAGATAAACTTTCCATGCTTTGGTAGTCATCTTTCAAGTATGGGGCTTCTATGCAAAATCTGTCTCTACTTGAGAAATACAAAATTGCATACCACATTTTTGCCTTTTAAATCCCTGTTTCCTTTGCCATAAGTTTCACTTGACTTACAACCGTGTCGTTTGGCAGTTATTGAATCAAATTGTTTGTGAGCTACCGCCTGAACACCCGATTTCCAGTGTAAAGCCTCTTCGAGATTCACTGGGTCATACACCCATTCAGGTCAGTTTTTGCTTTGGTTGTTGAGATGGGTTCGTCTAAAATAAAGTCGAGTTTATTTCAGCTCAATTTCTCAGCCATTAGATTATGCCCATTGTAATATGTCTAAGAAACGATTTTTATATCTCATGAATTCTAATTGATTATCTCTCCTGTTCTAATGGTTGAAAAATCAAGTTGAAATAAACTTGACTACATTTTAGCCAGCCCCGATTGAGAAAGTATATATATATACACACAAATGTCCCATTTTCATTTTGAATTGTGTTTGTTGTTATGTGACTATGTTGTTATGTTAGTGCAGGTGGTTGCAGGGGCTGTGTTGGGATGTGTTGTTGCACTTCTTATGAGAAGTTCCAGGTAGTGGATACACCAAATAGCAGCAAGCTGTGGAGAAAAAAGGTTATTGAATACTATAATGTTGTTTATATCATGTAAGACTAGTGATGTTGTCTCCATATTCATGCAAGAATATATATAATATTCCTTTGATATTATATATATATATATAAATACTAAATGCTAACTCCTGAATAATATACATATAAAAACATAAGATATTTGTTTTTTAAATTTACTGTTAGTTAATATTTTATATTTAAATATATTGAGTTTTTATTAAATTCGAAAACATTGACTGAGGAAAATGTGTAATGTCTATCAGAGAAGATATCATAAAAATTAGTATATTAACCCACATGGGAGAAAAAATTTAATTCAAAAATATTTCAAAATGCGATAGAATAAGAATTAATCTAGTAATGGCAAATATTTAAAATGTGATAGAAATTAGAATAACAAATAATCTAGTAATAGCAAATGCATTAGACAGGAAGTTGGAAAAATCACCAAATATTAATTATTTGAAATTTAAATACAAAAATAAGGGAGGGCAAGTTCCGTTCACAAAAATATCCAGTCGCGCACTTTCCAAGTGCGCACTGAGTATTGCGCATTTGACAAATGTGCAATATGCAATATTAATGAAATAAATAAATTACTTTATTAGTGTAATTAATACGTTGCGCATCTGTCATATGTGCAATATCTAAAAGTTAATTAATACGTGGAACATTAATTAAGATAATGTTGCGCATCTGGTCAGATGCACATACTCGTTGCGCATTTGGGTAGTGTGCGCTGGATATTTTCGCGAACGAAACTCATCTATCCCTTATTTTTGTATTTGAGTTTCAAATAATTAATATTTGGCTGATTTTTTTTTTTTTTCAAAAAGTTATAGATTTTTAAAATTGGACAACTATATCTGATTTTTTATTTTTAAATTAGTCTTTATTGGGCCTCAGCCCATTTAAGTTTCACGTCAGCCCAAATTGGATTGAATCGACGGAGAAGAGCCCCTCTCTCTGTATTTTCTGCCGCCAGTCTTCTCTTCTCTCTCGCGCCATTCAAATCAGGGAACCAGAGAAGTATCCTCCGCCCTCCGCCGCCATGGAGAAGCAAGCGCCACCGATCTCCACCGCCATCCTCCACGCTAAACTCCTCGCCTCCGACCTCCTCTCTTCTCACCACCGCTTCTCGCGCGCCGAAACCCTAGGCGTCATCACCTCCCGGGATCTCAAGCCCGACCGGTTCCTGAGATTCACGGTGGACGACGGCACCGGCTGCATCCCCTGCATCTTGTGGCTGAACCAGCTCTCGTCGTCTTACTTCGCCAATCGGAGCAACGTCCAGTTGGCATCGGAAATCGCCAGATCCATGGCGGCGCAGGTGAAGATCGGGGCGGTGGCTAGGGTCCGCGGCCGGATCACGCGCTACAGAGGAGCGCTGCAGATCACGGTGTCCGACGTGGCAATGGAGAGGGATCCCAATGCTGAAGTTCTGCACTGGCTGGATTGTATAAGGTTGGGGAGGACTGTGTATGGTTTAAGCCACTCCTAAAATTGAGATTCTAATGTAGATTTGCATTTGTTCAATCATATGGAGAAGATTCATTTGAAATATAAAATAAAATGATACGTAGATTGAAAATTATATTTAGGATGAAAATTTGTAAATGTCAACTAACAGATAAATATTTTGCATTTATAAAAAGAGAAATTTCTATATGAAAACGTTGATGGTTGTAGAAATATTGCAATTTTAGATTTTTTTTTCAAATGAGATAGTGAAGTGCGACTTTAGACTTATCCCGTTACGTATTATTCGAGCTTTATATGTTCACAGTTCGGAGGTCTTTCATCTAGATTTAGTGAACAATCAGTAGATGCACTATCTTCGTTATCATAACCCCACCCGTAACTAGTGTTGGACATGAAACCGGTCGAGCCCAGAGTGGACCGATATGATTTATTCTAAAAAAATGGTATGTTAGGAACCGATTTGAAAAAAAAAAGTTCTGGTTCGGTTTTGAACTGTTTTTAATGAAGGTTTACACTAATTTAAAAAAAAAAAAAGAACAGTTCCGAACCGGTGTGATCCAATACGATACTTGTTCAACAAAAATAAATAACAATTTTTAATACTGATTCAGTATTTATAGACATAATTGTTTGGCACCGATCCAGACTGGAGCAATTCCAAACGGTCTGATTCTCTTTTAATGCACAACCCTACCAGCAACCTAAACAAAATTTTAATATTTTACTACTTATGTAATATCATTTTATTGTTCCAAGGAATCAATATTTTGGTAAATTTATTAGAACATATCAAAAGAAGTTATTTTTTTAAAAATAAAAATGATCTTATTTAAAAAATAATAATTTATTTTTATATAAAATTCTACTCTGTCCAGTTAGCCATTAAAGTTATTAATTTATTTCCTACAACAAACCAAAAGAATATCACTAAAAAGGTAACTTTTAGATAATCACTAATTGTCCCCACTTAGAATTCTTCTCAATCTCCATTCAAAGAGGAACACAAATACAAACCACCAAATCCAAAAACCACCAAAATGAAGCTTCTTAGCATTACCATAACTATTAAATTCCAAGTACATTACAAAAACAAAGGCATATATAAGTGTAGTTTTTGATCATACAAAGAAAGCTCACAGAGCACAATGGTAGTTCATAGAGGCATATTTTCATTCAGATACCGTCTATAACGCATAAACCTAATTACAACAACGATCGATCGAACTCATTCTCGGTTCGATCTCTTCTACACATTAAAACAAACAAACAAACAACATGGCCATTTTAATTAGTGATGTAATCAAAACATCTCACCTTTCACTTCATCCTTCTATCTGTTACAGTTTTCAAGCTTCTTCTTCTTCTTCTAGCTGCAGGTTTAGGGTTTAGTTAGTTAACCGGTATAGAGTCCCTCGAAACCACCTCCTCCCTGAAGTCCGGGAAGTCGGTTCGGTCCAACAGTCAGGAGCAACTGCTGCAGCCATTTCCTTGTTGTCAAATCATCCTACACAACACAACCACAATTATACTAGCAATAAAACTCTACCAAATGGGGAATTTACCAGGTAAGGAGCTGATCAGTTTCTGTGAATTTAGCCTTCAAATTTTCGAGCTGGTGAAGAAAAAGGAAAAAAAAAAACAAAAAGCGGCAACAAGGATGTAGCTCAATTTTGAAAAATATAAGACTTCATTTTGATTTGTTTTTGAGTTAAGAACCTAATTAATGACTCAGATTTGCATCATGTTACTTTTGATGTCCCAAGATTAAATTATTTGTCGGTGTCCCAGATTTGCACCATGTTTCTTTTAGGTGTCTCAAGTTTCGTTTTCGTTGCATTTTTTGTTTTCCGTATGTTTTCTTCTAACAAATTTGACGGATTTGGGTATGCGTTTCTTCAATTCATGTATATTTATGCTCATTAAGTTAAATTGAACATCAATTTTGCATAAACTCTTCAATTTCATTGTATGTATACACAAATTGATATAATTTAAGAGAAGCACAAGTGGTCTTTTGTTTTTTTTGTTTTGTTCCCTTGTTTAAATGCTTTTGTTGTTGAATTTTATGGAGCCATGGATCAAAATCAGTCAAATTTAACAGAAAAAACGGACGGAAAACTAAAAAACAACGAAAACGAAACATGGGACACCTATTAGCAACAACTTAAACCTGGGACACCTAAAAGCAACATGGTGCAAACTTGAGACTGTGATTAGGTTCTAAACCCTTTGTTCTAGTTCTGTTGGAAAACTGGACTGAAAATGTTAGATTGCACTATCCCACACTGGCACAAACATTTAGCCATTTGGGGTATATATTAAGGGCACAAAAGGTTCAATAATGTAAAACTCAACTGAGTTAAAAGTTCACTACATATAGTGTAACCAAATTAGCCTTCTAACATTTAATGTTGAAGCTGAGAGGAGTTTAGATAGAAAGAATCACTTACCCGTAGGCAACCAGCGAACGTGTTATCTCTCAACATGTCCGGAAGGCAGCTCCGTAATGCATCACAGGCCCTATAAAAGCTGAAGATTTTGAGAAAAAATTTGTTCCAGAAGAATTTGCAGACATCAAGAGATTGAATTTAACCAAACCTTGGATTGTCTGATAAACGGAGGTAACAGCGGATAATGTGCTTCAACAGTCGGGAAGAAGGCTGCTCAGCTAATGCAACAACCATGTTTCCAAGAACACGTCCCACAGCAAAGAAGCGTTCGGCAGTAGTGCATATATAGTCCAAACCGATCTCATCAAGTAATATCTTCTGCACTATAAATGTTGCAACCTGACCACACAATTTTTTTGTCAGACACTTCATTCCAATCTCAAAAACCACCTAAACTTTCATGATATGTCAAAATAAGTAGTCACTTCCATTTTCAAGCATGCATTTATCCTATGTAGTCAAAATCGCGATTTTAAGTCGTAGAAACGGACGTTTCCACAACTTTACTGATAAAAACGAGGTGAGTCGGAGTAAGAGTCGCTACTTAGGTAAAAACGGATAGAGGCGCACAAAGTCGTACGTTTTTGTACAAAGTCTCCGTTTTTGTACGTTTGTACCGTTTCTATATTTCCATAAAAAAAAACCGGACCAAGAAAATATCAGCCCAACTATGAAATCTTCACTATCTACCTTTTAATTTATTTTTTTGCCATGAGCTTATCTACCTTTTAGTTGAGTAAATAAATATTATCTATTACCAACAACAACAAAAAATTGGGCGTCTATTTCCATTTTGCTCATGTATCCTGTTCCTACGTTAAACTCCAGTCTTGCTCTACTTTATTTCTAATTCAAGATTTTCACAAGGCTTAATCAATATTTGTTATGCCTTTTGGTGCTATGTTTGTACAATATTTGTTTTCTCTATTTTATTTGTTTGTTTATGGTAATGAAATCAAACGCAGTTGAAATAATTGTGAAACCGTACCCTAATTCGTATCTATGATTCATCAACATGATTATTAATTAAAAAAAATTGTCTCACGAAGTTTTGAGATCATATATACATGTATATAATTTCATTTTATTGGTATTTTCATAAGTTCTTAGAAACGTTTCTACGACACGACTCTACCTCTAATTTTCGTCTCTACCTAAAAACTTGTCTTTGACTACATAGCATATATCTACCACACTCGACTTCACAGAGAAACATCATAAATGTAAATGAATGGATTGATGTCCAGGAACTCACTGTTTTGGAGAGTTCGCTGCCCATCTCCATGGTGCGCAGACAAAGTGGAATTATCTCCGTTGAGAGCAGAAAACTAATAACCTCAGTGTCATCAACCTGGTCAAGTTAAAAAATACCAGCTTTTAACAAGTTGTTACTCATTTTCACAAATAGTAATGTTCCAGTCATATATATGAATGGCATGCCCAATATATCCGCGCTACAAATGGGAAAAAAAACCATAAATGCATATACTTAGAGATAAATATTAGATATTACTATCCAAATTTCAACTAAAAATCTTATACCTCTTACGGTAAAATATTATACTGAAAAAAAGTAACTGAATTATACTATTGACTAATAGTATAGAAAAGAAAAGGTTACTGAATTATACAAAATTGGCATAAAAATCAGATAACCAAAATAAGCAGCTGAATTACCTTTACTAGTGCTCCAATAACACCCAAGCTAGTAAGTCTTAAATACTCGAATGGCCTTGACTTGCTTGATGTGTTAAGGAAAGGATACAGATACAAGGGAATACGAGCTGCAAGGACCAGAAAAAGAATTCGAATGAAACTTCAAGAATATTATTCTTCCATAAAAGACAAATAAAAACAAGTTCCACAAATATGGTGCTTCGTATATGATCCTAGAGGAATACAATTTTAAGGATGCATTGGTTTATGTAACCAAGAAAAATACATTGATCTCCAAAATCAGAATTTTGGCATTAGGTAAACAAGAATTTTGCAAATAATAATTATTACAATGTGAGAAGAATATTACCACTGAGGAACATCATTCTAGTGTCCTGGTGAGAGGCAACACACTGCAAATAAACACGAAAATGCATGAATAAGCGTCATTGAAAAGTAAGCTAAACGTTTTATTGTTGTTTTTTTTTATTAAACTTGGGAGGTCGCTGCATGAATGCAGGTTGAACATTGATTAGCTGTTGTATTTGTTTGTCAAATGGATGGAAAAAACAACCTGTGGCTATTCCTGCTATAATTATATTTTGTAGGCAAAATTTCAAACTCACTAAGTTTTTGCTTTTTTCGGGTAATTTAACTTATGACATCTGTGGCTTTTGACCAGGATAAGAAAAAAAAACTTACCGTTACAGAACCCATATTTAATTTACCTTATCACATATTGAAAACAATATCACCAATTAACTCCTTTAGGCAGGTAAATCAGAACAGTGCCTAGACAACTCGAGAAATACACGATAATTTTTAACAACTATCAGAATTCACGACAATAATTAGTTCGGCCAGTTTGGTCTTTTCCTTCGTTTGAATATCTTGTACTTGTTGGTGCCTCATTAATGATATTAACTTTATTTATCATTCGAAAATAAGAAACCATTGAGGCAATCTTGGACGATAACATTTAAACAAAAAATTTACTCTCTTATATGGCAGAAATATGCTCTAAACGTAAGAGAACTTAATACAGAACACATGGATGGAGTGAATATATAATATGAAAAATTTCAAAGGAGAGGCTTCACCTGAAGAAGAGCCAGGGCATTGCAGACTCGATTTGACTGAGCAGGAGTTAAATTGGGTGGTGAGAGAACAGGGTATATTGAAACTATCTCCTGAATAGTGGCAAAAAAAAAGCATTATCCACCAAAAACGGTTGCAGTAACAGCAAAATGGAAAGCAAATACATCACAGAGATTCAAAAGTATTGAATTAAAATGCCATTAAACAATCAAAACTAGATGGAAAGTCACTATAGAACGACCTTTATGGCTTTATATAATTTCATAGCTGTTGTGAGTTGTGACTGTTTCAATTGTAACCAACCTAAACAACACATCAGTTTTAACGACGACAAACCCATAGAGCATCAAGCCACATAACAAATAAAATTTTATTTTATGTATACCTAAAAGGGAAACATATGGAAAAATCATCCAAATATTAATTATTTGAAACTCAAATACAAAAACAAGAGAGGGCGAGTACCGTTCATGAATACCCAGTCGCGCAACGGGTATTGCGCATCTGTCCGCAACGTATTAATTACTCTAAGAAGTAATTAATGCGACAAAACATTAATTACTTCATTAATGTTGCGCAGACAGATGCGCAATACTCGTTGCGCACTTGGGAAGTGCGCGACTGGGTATTTTCGTGAACGGAAATCGCCCTCCATTGTTTTTGTATTTGAGTTTCAAATAGTTAATATTTGGGTGATTTTTCCAAACATAATTACCTAGATCGTGGTACGATCAGGAACATCGTGCGGATTCAGGAGTGTGGTTTCTTGTACCTAGTTCAGTGGGGGTAGGTTTCATTCGGTTCGATAGAGATAGTTAAATCACTATTATTACAGTAAAAATGAGTAGCTACTACTATTTTATTTTTTATTTAGTTTAATCTATCTGATATTTTATTTTTCCTAAATTATCTAATACCTATTCCTTTTTCAGTTTTCTTTTACTGACTTAGAAATGAAGTTGTACACTAGCAGGTATTATTATCGAACATGTAGCTTTTCATTATAACTAAACATTTATTTCACCACTAAATTTAGCAGATTAATTGACGGAAATGGAAGAGTAGCCGTAGCTGCCTAGAACCCATCGAATAAGCATTTTTAACATAAAGTACATCACAGAGGCTCAAAGTAAATAAAAATAAGATGAGATCATGAGTGTATTACCTGTAATAATGCAGCGATAGTACCAAAGGAGTTCCACAACAGAGGAGCCAAATCTTGGAAAATTTCTCTCTTCTAAAATAGGTAGAGGCAACAAGAATATATCAGTCATGCAGTGCAACGCAGTCGCAAAATCATCAAGAAGTTGCTCACATAAAAGAATATTATAGCACTCAAAAGTTTTGTAGCAGAAATATTGATGTAAGTTACGGGGAAAAAGAAAGGGGGCGAAACTGGAACTCAAAGTAGACCAGGAATGACAATACATAAAACCATATCTCGTCTAGCATCTAGCAATAATTGGCTTCTCTAAAGAGCAATAACAGAATTTTCTATAATGTTATTGCCGTTATTTGTATTGCCTTTAAAATAACAGCAATAAGTGCGCCACTCTTTGAGACAGCAGCAACTCCATATCGCCGCCGTCTCAAAGAGACCTGGTGGTTAGATTAGTAATTTTTTTTGTTTATTTAACATTTTAACATTTGGGTTCTACAAGATGGCCACTTGGGTAAAAAGATTCGGTATTTTCTAGTGGCTACAAAGTGCCTAGTGAACTGGGCAAGGAATGGCTGATCAGATTCTATCAGAATCGCCAGTCAGTATATTCCTACTAGCTATTCTTGACAACCTTCCACTTAGACATCTCATCTCAGCTTCTAATGAGTCTCTCTACCCATTCTCCATGAGTTTAGACTATCCAGTATTTATTAGACTGGTATATGGCTATATGCATAGCTGAAGTTGAGTGTATAAGAGGTATTTCAAGATGTGAAGCAGACATGCATTATATCCATTTATTTAGAAATAACTAGAAGCAGACCCTGAATTTGTAGACGACACGGTAAATCATAAATACCACCACTTGATCGTATTGCATATCATCTATAATAGGTAAAAGAGCTATGCATTGTTTTTTCTAGGGCTCAGTAGAATTAATGTGGACATGTTCTATTTATGAGACTGAAGAGGCTCAAGTTATGTCAACTTGCAATTTGAACAATTGTCCTTCATAGTTGTAGTGTTGTTGAGCTTTATTGGCTTTTCATAATTTCTTCTTCTTCAGCTCATCACTTTGTTCATGTTGAAATTGAGGATTTTATCCTCTTTACTGAGCAAAAGTAGATACCATAACAGAAGCAATAAAGGAAATACCAACAGATGAATTCATACATCCGCATTAATTAACATCGCCAACCCAGAAACGAGAAATACAGAGACATCATCTGGACGGTGAAAATAATTCAACTTTTCTGATGCTAAGATACATGGATCAAGAAACAGAAAAAAAAACCAAAATCATTCTAACTGATGAAAACAGACATGCATTAGAATCGAAGAAACCCTAAAGTTAGTTACCTTGGACAGTTCGAGAAGAGCATTCTCTCGGAGCTCGGGATTGCTTAGGTCAAGGACCAGCTGCTCCGCGGACGCCATTTTCCGGTCCTTATTGGCCATGGCGGCGGCGATGTTAGCGGCGGAAGCACTGGGACCGCCGACGCCGTAAGCAGCAGCGTTCATGGAGAGGGATTGCGGGAGATTCGCCATTAAGGTTTGATGGGATCGATTACGAAAGCACAAACTCTTCACCGTTTGCCGTTTCTCTGACAGAGAGAGAAACTCTGGCTCAAATTCTGGCACAAAAGCCTCTTCAGACAGACCCGTAAGCAACGCAATTTTTATTTTTTATTATTTTTTTTTTTATTTTCAGAAAAATGAATGGGCTAATGTATTAACATATGTTTTTCTGAAAAAAAAAATTAAAAAAAAACATATGTCAATCAAATGTTTGAGTCTGTTCGCGTTACGTAATGTTCGAGTCATGCCCATTTTAGTATCAAACTTAGCAAATTGTATATTGTCGAGGTAAGTATAATGATATATATGTTTTGGATAGATTTCAGTTTGAGAGAATTGAAGAAATTCAAAAAAATAAAATAAAAAAATTGTTGTGTTCATGTATTGTTTGGTACGATTGTATGTTACGTGGATAACATGATTTGACGACACTGTTATATCATGGGAGGTGATCGGCTCGTGTTAAACCTTATTGGATAACCTAACGGTGAGTTGGAGCAAAATTTCCTAAATAAGATCGTGATCCGCACGGATCTCAGTATAAAAAACGTATTCGGTTTTACCGATTTTATATATTTTTTTACTCATGTTAATTTTGCGTGTTAATTTGGATAATTACGTGTATATAACCAAATTTTGACTAATTACTATTTAATCTTTACAGTTTCATAATATTGCAAATTAAACCCTCAACTTTTGCATTTTATAAATTGACCCCTAAATCTTTACACTATTCACAGCTATTTGCAGCCTTCTTCTACCCTTCCCTGCCAAAGAAGAAATCATACCATAATAAATTTCGAGCCTTTAAAACAGTTAGTTAAATAGTACATTAAGATCTTTTCTCTATTAGTTGAGTTCCTCATAAAAATAATAATTTCAGTGAAACTGTAACCAACCTAAGCAACAACCGCGTTTTGATGACAACTAACGGAAATTTCTTATATCCCGTTGTGGAATTATTCCGCATTCTTAAAAAAGTAAGATAGAATAAAAAAGAAAATGTAGTTATAAATATAAAACAGTAAAAATCGGCAACTTGCTGTTAGCTCTTGACGAAAAGAGAGAAGAACAAATTGTTTGAAAAATAAATACATTTTCAAACTTTTTTGCGTTTATAAATTTCACCTCAATTTTACTCAACACTTGACCAAATCGTGGTACGATCAGGAACTCACGTTCAGGTAGCGATTTGTAATTTAGTTAACATTTAGATAGCAATTTGGCTATTACCCCAAAAAATATGTTCTCTTAATTAATATCTAGTGCAAGTAGAGTTCTACTCCATCATCTTTAATCCAATCATATATATAGTAAATATAAAACAGGACAATAAATTAGTTAAGATGTAATTTAGTCCCACAAAAGTCAAAACCTCACCAAATTACATAATTTAACCTTCCAATTAAGAATGATCATAAATAAAATCTCCGATGACACCTGGCAAACTTTGATTGGCCCCCCAGCAACAGCCACCATCACCATCAAAAGGGGATGGATTTCTTGAAGTGCAAGCCACCATCACCATCAGAAGTGCATACATTTCTTGAAGTGCAAGTCTCATATCACCTTGATCATCATCATCAGTAGTTTGAGCTCATATCCTTAAAATCCTCTTCAATTTGTAAACCTGCAAAAACCGAACCCAACAACAACACTTCGCACATCATTACTCGATGCAAACCGAGCGCAAAGACAGAAAATCACCGACCCGAACCAACCTGTGCAGTCCTACTTGGTAGATACAACTCCATGCAATATCGCTGATCATTAATTCTGCAACATATAGCAGCAATAAACAGTTAGAAGAAAGGAAGAACATAATAATTAGGATAAATAATCTAAACACAGTCCCAATTATATGTCATGTTACTAATCGCTGTCCCAGATTTAAATTGTTGATATTTGGTACCTCTACTATCATGTTGGTTGATTTTCACTTTTCTCAGAACAAAAAACATGTTTTTCAAGCATTAAATAAGTCTAAATCATGAGCAACAAATATGATATTTAGGAAAAGTGGAAAACATGTTTTTGTTGCTTAAAAACACCAATTTTAACATCAAAATTAATCGAAAAAGTGGAAACAAACCAATCTGATAGTTCAAATACCAAATATCAACATTTAAATCTATGACAGCGATTAGCAACATGACCTACAGTTGGAACTGTTTTTAGGTTCTTAACCCATTAGTGTTACCGTTTGCTAATAGTTCGTTGAATATATTGGTCGCCTTGTATGACTCCCCGACCACCGTACTTCCATTCATCCGTATTTAAGCTTATCTACACATCAACACACCAATTTGGGCTCTTTCCATTCAAATGCGAGTAAAAATGAGTTTTAAAAACATCAACTTACTTCGTACTCTCCGGCTTCTTCCACCCCAATGCTATATCTCTCGTACGACTCAGTAGGATGGAAGTTAAATACAAAAACAAGAGGACCTCTAATGTAAGATATCACCTGCATTGCAGTTTATCCAATGAAAAATCAATCCTTGATTGACAATAACACTAATATAAATGCAAAACTTGGTCAAGTTGATTCCAAATCTCTTCTTAGGTTTTTTTTTTCAGCTTCTGGGAAAATATACAGTGAGTAGAGCAGCATAACCAAGAACCGACCAACTTACCATGTCGGTATCGTTCACAACGTGGATATTTGGAAAGCTTCTCGAGAGTACTCTCCCGTTCTCGTCCAAATTCATCATATCCTAATGAAAAGATTGAACATATGATATACCGAAAAAATGCTAATTTAGAGGAGTTTTTAGTTCGATAGAATAAATAGTCCCAAGTGAAGTTTTTGTAAAATAATTGGTGAAATTTTTTACCTTGTCAAATGCGAATACATCACGGTGTACTCCACTTTCCAACAGATCCCATTGACGAGTAGCCAACGAGTATGAGAAGTTATTGCTCGCCGTTGGAAATTCAACTCTCTAAACAGAAAACATCAGTTTTCTCCTCTTGAATATACAAATACAAGATTTTGTAGAGTTAGTAGTAGCACACCTCAGGATGACCAAATTCATTGCCCATGAAGTTAAGGAAAGCACCACCTCCAATTGTGAATGTTATTAGTCGAATCATCTAATTCAACAAATTGAGAATCGCAACACACATGGATTAAGCAAGCAACATAGCAATATAGTGGGCATTATTATTCAACACAATGCCTTATTACTAATCAAGAAAGCAAAGTTAAGGTATTACATACTTTTTGCAAGGAGCATCCTCTGAGATATAAGTCATACGAGTTTGAAGAATCCTTCTTGATGTTTCCAAATAATATCTGTGCAAATGATTTTCCTCCAGATATTGACTGAAAAAAAAAATGGAAAAACCATTATAAAAATAATTCAAACTATTAGCATAATAGAACGAATCTTGTGTACGAATATCAGATCATATCTTTACCAGAATTAAGGAAGCTGCAGAGGAGAAGATACCTGATTGTGGTTTTCAACATAGCTAAGCATATTTTTCGTGTAATTTCTGTTGCCAACCAATGTGCTCACAATCTGCATGGTTTTTAGGATCAATAAGTACATGTAACTTGCAAAGAGACGAGGTTGGTCTAAAAAAAACATTTTTCTAGGACAAGATGAAAGGTATTACCTTACTCATTATCCATTCTTGGTCAGGAGTATTTTCAAGCAGAGAATACCACATTTCTGGCACAGATAAGTTAACGTAATAGTCGAAACCTAGACCACCTTGGGATGTTGGTTCGCAAAGTCCGGGATATAATGTTGCCTATATAAAACAGTTTGTATTAGAGCATTATAGCAAAAGCAGAACATACCAAAAAAAAAAAGGGCCAGGCTGAAAAATACAATTTCAAGAGATGATTTTTTAGACAAAATCTAAAATCAAGAAAAAAAAAACACAACATCAAGAACACGACTTATATTTGAAATTGAATCCCTGAAACCAACAGTGAACTCCCACAAAACAATAACGTCTCGTCTATAAAAATTCTAATCAGAAGAGAACACATAGAGAACGATGATGGAGTTTTAAACAAAGGAAGATAAAAAAAAAATCCACACTAATGTCATTTGCAGGTATTAGATGTGACATCTAGGTATTAAGCACATAAAGTCCCTAATAAAAAATCCAAGCTTCTAGTAGTTAAAAGTTATATGCATCACATGGTGTATATATGTAATGAGAAATGGATGTTTGGTAGATTTATCTTTATAGGTAACAGGATGATGTTCGACTGTTATGACATCTATGCTGAAAGAGATGAAAGGCTTGTCAGTTGAAGTGAGCACTTACATCTTCAGCAATTGTTACTATATTTGGATAGAAATAGTGAAGAATCTCATTTGCCAGAATGAGGAACAACAATGCATCTCGATCAACATACTGATTGCAGTACCTGCCATGAAGCAAAGTTTACTCAGTTTTTCATCTCCAAAATTTATCAAATTGAGAACAGGCTTTAACAGTTGGACCAAATTGGAAAAATGCAGCTTTGGGAACAAAGAAATGACAATAACTCTAAACTAGCTCAGTGCTCTAAAGAGTGGATACTTTAGGTTTGAGAACAAATAAATGGCAACAACTCTAAACTTGCTCACTGCTCTAGAGAATGCAATATTTGGAACACAAGGTCAGATTTCTTTGTTTTTGTTGAAGACAATAAACTCTGATTAGAAGGGAGTTTAGATGTCTTACTCCTCCATATCTCCAGTAAAAGAAGCAAAACCATTGTGCGTGTACAACATTGACGGTAGGGAATGAAATTGGAAGCCATCGATTTGGTATTCAACAACCCACCTGCCAATAATGAATCGTTAAGCAATAGCAACACTGGAGCATGCATAGATAAAGCATCTGACGTACATTATAAGCTATATGTTAGATTCCACATTGGGCCGAGTCAAGCCCAACGGGCCAGCAGAGAGCAATCATATATGCAAGTGGGGTGTCTATTTCAACACTATAAAACAATACGAAGCGCAGTTTTCAAGACCATTGCACAACTTATATACCCATGTCTGTTAATTTAATAGAAGATCATCAGAAACTGGGATTTACCAGTTCAAATTTGAGAGAAGATAGTGAAGAACATCAAGGTCACCGTATTTGTACATTCGGGTACCCCAGTATTTGTGTTGGCCTCGCTTACCTATCCAAGCAAGTCAAGTTAAAAATGGAAAACAGGAAGAAAGATAAGAACTATTAAACATAGTTTCAGAAGTGAACGTTAAAAATATTGCTGACAGCCGTAATGGATTAATGAGAATCTTATCTGGGAAGAAATCTTAAGATAGTATTTGGATTATGAACACGTTTAATAACAAGAAATTACTCACCGGAATGAAAATAACAATCATTTGATCCATCAAACAATGAAAGCCCAACCATTTCATCTGCAGCTGCGTAAGAATGGACAATGTCCATGAAGACCAGCAATCCCAAACCTATTAAAAAAAAGGCCAACCCATATTATCCTACAAGAACAAGGCAATCGCAATATGGGAACTGTTTAGTTCAAGTAAATCATAAATGACAAACTGAAGCCAATAGTATACATCAGGCCCTAACCTATAGTGAAGTTTAAACTCTAATATATATTAGAACTTAGAAGGAACAATGATTTTCTTTTTCTCAATAAATCCATCAATTCTCCAGATCAAAATGGCAACAATGATGATGGGTGGGGGGAACCAACTAGCCTAAATATTTCCCGCATTTCACTTTTTGCCATCAGATGTAATTGTTTAATTTATATGCTGGACAGTTCTGTAATAACTGTAAAGAGAGGGCACAATTGCTACTATAGAACTTAGGAATTAGATTCAGTCGATTTTGTAATGTACCGATAACCCATTTCCATACTACTGTTTTTTATACCCCTTGTCTCCTTTACAAATCACAAACATGTACGTGTTAGAGTACTAAGCTGATTAGGAAAAATGAAAACCAAGTAGTGTAACCATCCTAATAGTTTAAACTTTTGGGTTGCCTATGAGCTAAGTTGACTTAAAAATCCCACTATCGAACCTAACATCATGAAAACAGTCTTCAATTAAATATCACTCTTGTTGGACCTGCATAGGAGGATGAACACAATAGTCGATATCTTGCTAAAAGAACAGTACTTCAAAAGAATCTTTACCATGTGCTTCATCAACCAAACGCTTGAAGTCATCAGGAGTGCCAAATCTGCTGCTCACAGCATATAAATTCGTGACCTGCAAGATAAGACAAGCCATGTCATGTATCATCTAAATGTGAAGACTGAAAATAGTTCAAAAGTTCAGCTTTGCATGACTAACTTAACTGTTGTATCTAAAGTTCAAGAACTGAAATTATTTTGTTTTAAAGAGGAATATGTACAAATATTTTGCTTACTCTATAGCCAACAGTAAAATAATCCTTGTGCTCAACTACCCCAATTAACTGTATTGCATTGTATCCGGCATCCTTTACATGAGGAAGAACCTGCAGTAACATTATAAAGTTGAAATTACGAACCTCCACCTACATATTTATCTAGGACTAAGACTTAAAAAGCAATAACTACCTTCTCTGTGAATTCGCTGAAAGAAGATACTTTAGGTTCTTTTCCACTAATTCCAATGTGGCACTCATATATTCGCAGGGACTTTGGCTTCTTGGGGCTAGTATGTTTCCATTTATACGCACATTCAGGTGGCGGTTCCCAATGGATTGCAAAAGCTTGTTTTCCTCCTGCATCTGATCAATCACATAAATTAACTCAAATGAGTTCATGCAAGATAACATAAATGTTTCACTGGCAGATAGAGTAAAAAAGCCAAAAGGATAAAAATTGGCCACAGACGCACAGATGGTGGTGGAACATGCACCAATTAAGGGCACCCTGTCACTCTTGTCTAACCAAATGAATGAATGTTTTTCTTCCCCAAACTGGCTTATAGACCAGCTGACAGTGGAATGCTTAGTTTATTCAAAGATACTACTTTGAGAAGGGACTTAAGTTTAGTACAATAGACTATATAGCATTTCATACAATTTTAATTTGACCACCTTTTTCAATATTTTGAATCAGAAGGGCACGGAGTTAGTGATATGAATTTTCTACATCTGAAAGCCAATGATGTGAAATGCAGCATACAAGGGCCTACTAGAAAGGGTGAATGAGAAAAGCAGAAATTAGTTATAACTTCAAAGCAGAATACCTGGTTGAACGTAACTAGCCCAAGCAGGCACTCGCTCCAATGGCCCACTAGGAGTGTTGAAGTAGACTCTGTACTTGCTTAGATGAGGAATCGCAGGAAAATACTTCTTCAACCATGCTTTCCTTCCTTTACGGGTTTCTAGCCAATATGCTATTGGCGGCTCCTTAGCACGGAACTTCTCGTGCGTCTCAGGATCACCGGCAATGTTATAGATGTCATATTCTTTCCCATTGTCAATTACATCATAGGAAGGTAAGTTACTGGGAGGGTCATCTTTGTGCAGTTCTTTATGAGCTTTGTATCGGGTTTCTGCATCTGGTATTGGTTGCAGTTCCTCCAAAGTTTGAGGACTGTTCGGACCAAACCACTGCTCATATAATTTCGCAGGGAGATCCATACGATTGTTTACAAAACGGTCTTCCCCAGGTTCCCAGTAATCATCATTTGCTTTCTTGAAGATCTCATCGATGGAAATTCCGCTATCACCTTTATCATAGTCATCCACGTAATTGTACTGCTGAAAGTAGAGTTCATCAGGATCTTCTCCTTCCCTTAACTTATCTTCAAGAATGACAAACCAATAACCATAATCATCATGGCCAAAGTGACCTTCCCTGGCACAATTTTCTGTTGGTGACCACCCGTTGAAGTCGCCGACAATTGCACAGTAACGAGCACCTGCGATTGACATGCTCTGTAGTCAATTTTAATCAACAAACAGTAAATATGTGCATTTAGAGGCACTAACAATAAATGACAGCATCGTTCTAGGGATAAAGCAAATATTTTTCTTGGAGTACTGCAAAAGAAGATGGTTGCATCCATGACTGAGACAATGGCAACAAAATTGCAGAAAATTCAGGCCAGCAAGCAAATGATCCAGTGTCCGCACATTGATGTCTTTCAAGGAATATAATTTCTAATTACAAAGCAAGCATCACACAATTCATTGCTTGCTTCATCACTGATTCGGTAAGTAATGTAGAGAAAATCTACAAGTTAGACAAATATAAGAATGTAACTCGCTATTTGATAAATATGTTAATCGAATTTTCCAAGAAATTTCACATCATGTAGGCATTTGCCCTACTTTTCCAGTACTATTTCTGAACTAACTTGAAGAAATTTAATAGCAAAATGATTACAAAGACAAACTAAAAATTGAGAATTATGTCTCACCTGGAGCCCAGTCCAAATAGTCAACCCTGTGTTCAAAATGACGGTGAATACCCAGAATCTCAAAGCTGTAGAGAAGAACAAGGAGGATGATTAGTTCAGCCAACGATACACTAAAACATCAGAATATTTTAATTTTTCATGTCTCCTGAAACCTTGTCATCAGTTAAAAGCTTGGTAGGATCAAATAAATTTTTCATAAGTACCTACCAAGACATACACATCCAAAACATATAAACACAAATGCGAAAACTACTGAAATCTCAAACAAGTGTTTGTATTTTCTTTACATTTCCTACAATTCCAAAAACCATTGCAACAAAAGAAACACCGAAACCGAACTAATATACGGATCAAAGAACACGTAGAAGAAGATAAAGACTTGAGAATGGGGCTTTGAAAACTAACCCAGATGCCATTTCCTTCAAATTGAGGTGACGATTGAATATCTCATCCTTGAGATCCTTCAACGCTTTATGCCTGCACCAGAATTCCGCACATCCACTCAATTGAAAAGTTGGAAAATGGAGAAATCAAGAAGAACACCAAGCAAAATCACACCTTTCACGGAGAAACTGCGCAAATGCCTTGTGGGAGACGCCCAATTTCGCGAGGAATCCAACTGGGTCAACCTCTTTCTCTGCATCATTCGCGGTACGGGTGCTCTTCTTCTTCTTCTTGCCGGAGCTCGGCTGCTGCGACTGCTCTGAAGCGGAGCAAACAATGTTGAATTTGATTCTCCTCCTGGGGAAGGTAGCTCTGAAGTGATGTCGGCTGCGATGTAGAGGGAGTTGAAGGTCCGATGAAGTTGAGCAGAGAGAGAATTTGGTCTGGAGAGAGATGGAAGTCATTAGTTTGGAGAAGATTGAAATGGTGAGAGCTTAGATAGAGAGTTTGATAAGCGACTGGCATGGGGTTTTAGATAAGGAGACTGAGCGGGATACTGTGTTGAGCAGGATACTGAGTCAAGTTCCGAGTTAAGGTTTATGAGTTAACTCGGTCCACTCATCTGAGTTGCCTTTAAGAATTTATTAAGAGTTAACAAACTTATAAACCGTCTAAAATGTTGAAATTTGTTGTTTGGCGTTAAAATGGAGTGTCTCAGATTTCATTTTTGTTAAAATTTGGTGTCTTGGTGTGACTATTTTAGAGAAGCCAAATCCCGACGAAGCCGACTGTTAAATTCGACCTCTGATGCACGCACCATTCTCGTCACTTTGCCGAGACCGTCACCTAACAAGCTGGCCACATCCGTGCAAGTAAATCTCGCTCTGTTGTCGCTGAAAATTGCTCCAGACCACTCTGTTGGAAACTTTTTCTTCTGGATGTTTAAGTTTTGAAGGAAATTTGACGACTTTGTAAAAAGTAAAGAGTGATGGATTATGAGTGGATTAGTGAGTTGATGAAAATGGTTATAAAATAAGATAACTCTTTGTAAAGTTATAAAACTGATATCAGATTATATATATAAATTTAGGAACTAGAAGACCATTCTAAAAACGTCAATATATGTAGAATCTCTTAAGATCACGATCCTATTACGATCCTAAACGATTCTACGATCCAGCTCCCGATCCTAACTGATAAAGATCCTAGGAGCGATCCGAGTCAATTTGCTCTCCTAGGATCGTAGGATCGGCCAATCCTACGGTCCGGGTCGCGATACTGACAAGTGACAACCTTAGTTATTGGTATCTGAAAGATCTCAATTTCAGTGAATTTCATGCTCAAAGTCTTACATCACTTGAGTGTTGCTATTTATATATACAGCTATAAAAACAAAACTAATAAACTTGGACCTCTAACAATAAAACACCCCATACTTTTCATAACACATAAAAGCACCCTCATACTTCAAAATAGCACCATATACAGTCATCTTGTGGCGGATCTAGTAAAGAAAATGGGTACTTTCATTCCCATCTTCGATCATTTACAATACAATAGGATTATAAATTTATATATTTGTGAAAAAATATCCATTTATTATATAATTTTAGTTACTCGATCTAGTTGTCCGTGTTCCCAAGAACTTGATCCAAGTGTAAGCTTCAAAGGCGAGCCCGATGACACCAAAGGCGACTAAAATCGCAACGTAAGTCCATTTCCAGATGGTGTCGTAAGGAACAAGAATCGATATGCCGAGGAATATGTTGTACGTGATCACAGAAAGCAAACCGTAGCCGAGGAAGTGGTGGTATATGTTCCAATACTTGCGGTACTCGTCCTTCGATTTCGGCCTTAACCAAAACGCCGCTACCTACACGAACACGACACAAAAATATACATCTTACAACGACGATTGATGAATATATAGTATCGTAGGGCTAATAATTAAATTATTACCTAAATTTTGACTAATTTACCAAGCGTTATCTGATATTTTTTAATAAAAAAATATGCTTCCTAAATTTAAAATAATAGACCAAATTGCTACATACAATATAATTTGTGTTAAAATAGATATAAATGAGTATGTGTCAGTTACGTGAGATCATTTTTATGGTTATAATAAAATTAAATTAGACATTAAGGAAATGGAATTTCTTCAAATTAGACGTCCACTTGTGCAATAATTGACAAAATAAATCTAAATTTTGCATGAACTTTTAGTGGTCAAATTGCTACCCCATTATACTTCTCATTAAACTAAATAAAAATGAGTATGCGTCGGTCATATGATTTTTTTTTCTAAGATTAATAAGATTAAATTGGATATTAATGCAACAAAATGCATTCAATTGGACTTTCAATTGCTTCTGGTAATAAACAAATTAGGTCTAAGCTAGTGCATAAATTAGGTAGATGTCTAAATGAACGACTAACTGAAAGCATTTCAATGGATTAATATCCAATTTAATCTCATCGACTGCAAAAAGACTTTACATGGTCGATACATGTTTTTTTTGTCATTATACTTCTCGTTGAACTAGACAAAAATGAGCATACGCTAGTCATATGATGTTTTTCCGCAGTTAATGAGATTAAATTGAACATTAACGCAACAAAATGCATTCTATTGGACTTTCAATTGCGCGGTAATCAACAAGTTAGGCCTAACCTAGCGTATAAATTAGGTGGATGTCTAAATGAACGTACAACTGAAGATATCGTTGCACCAATATCCAACTTAATCTCATCAACCGCAAAAAGAGTTCACATGGTCGACGCAAACTTATTTCCGTCCAATTTAAGAAAAATTATAACAGATATAGCAATTTTGTCTGTAATTGTAACTTCAGGTAGATTTTTTTTGGGTTAAGAACCTATTAACTGCCTGAAGTTTGCCATATGTGAGATTTTGGTGTCTGAAGTTTAAATTGTTGATATTGATTGTCTGAAGTTTCAACTTCGCTGAAATTTGATGTCTCCGTCCAAATTTGCTGTTAAAATTGACAGAACTTGGTCATGTCTTCGTAGGGTGGTGGCCGGCCGGAGTAGGGTGGTGGCCGGAGTAAACATAAAATTATCAAGGTCAATTTCAACTGCTCACACCATTCTGTCAATTTTGACAGCAAAAATGGACGGAAAACCGAATTTCAACAAAGTTGAAACTTCAGACAGCCAATATCAACAGTTTAAACTTCAGACATCAAAATCTCACATATGACAAACCTCATACAGGGTAAAGTAACCGTTTATAAATCAGTCAAAGTTCAGGTAATCGATTTTAATTACTTACTTGCAAGGTGGTGAAACTGAATATGATCATGGCAAGAAGTCGATGTCTCTGAAAGAAATAGTACTTAGAAGCTGCTCCCAAAACCAGTCCAATCGCCCAACCAGTGGTGCCAGTGATGTAACCAGCAAATTGGCAAATTGTGTGAAGTTTAAACCAGTACTTCTTGCAGCATGTAAATGGGTATTCTCTGAAGTATCTTGCTATTATCAAACCAAGTGGCAAAAATACTCCCCATCCTGCAATGTTTAGTATCCCATGCGCCTGTATAATCAAATGTAACATGTTAATGTTGTAAAATATTACATGTAAAAGAGTCTCATACTGATTACGGTCTGCTTAAGATAATTTCGCCCCCGGGGCGTTCCGATTTCGGGTTCTGATGCAAGTCACGGTGGCATGGATTGTAAATTTTAGCAAATTTTAGGGTGTATTTGTGTGGTCTCACGTTCTGAACAACTCGGCACTTTAACTCTCGGAACATTAATCGTGTTCCTTTCGCCCCATCACCGACTCATTGATGATGCTAGAGGATAATCTTGGGTGGTTGTCTTTCAGGATAAACAGTATTCCAGTGGCAAGTTAGCACTAAGCCCTACCAATCGGAAAAAACATAACCTGAACTCCACCAGAATAGTAATAGGTTACCATAAACACTAGGGATGGCAACGGGGTAGGGTGGGGCGGGGCGGGTATCGCTTGCCCCGTACCGCCCCGCGGGTCGAGATTGTCGACCCGTACCCGCCCCATACATCTCGCGGGGCGGGTCGACCTGCGGGTCGCCTACTAGAAGCACATATTTTATTAACAACAATTCTAAACCCTAAATTATATATTTATATATTCAAATTTAGCTTAAAATTCGAATCATAAATTATAAATTTAAATCCAAATTAAAATACAAGTCACTAAACTCATTAGAATTCTTATTATTTTGACAATGTAGTATATTATCTATATAGTTTTATATAATATACATGTAATATATATACAAATGATACATGTACGGGGTGGGGCGGGGGGACGGGGCGGGTCGACCCCAAAACCGTACCCGCCCCATGGGTCATGGATCGCGGGTCGACGGGGCAAAAACGGGGCGGGTCCCGCGGGTCGGCTGGTACCCGTGATCCGTTGCCACCCCTAATAAACACGAATAGGGAGGATTCTTCGAATACGATGTATCAGAATAGTTCGATGAGAGTAGAGAATATAATTTCTCTATTTATAGGGGGGTTATAAGATGTATTAATGACACCAACATAAATTCAAAAGAAACGTCCCAATAAATAGTAATAATGAGGTCGTTAGAGACTATTAATACATTAGATTTATCGAATCTGGACGAAGGACTCACCGGCTAAGTGCACTGAGAACATCAATTTCTCATTCACCAAATCAATTTTTTTTAATGCCATTAACACATTTTTCAACCAGTTCAATCTAATTTTTCGTCAAATACCGACGTGATACCCGAAAACAAAAATATAAATAACTAAATATGTAATTACCGTTATAAGATGTCGTTGATGGTTGTTAAGTGCGAGTCCTTCGACTTGGCCTGTTGTTAGATCCAAAGTTCCGGTACTATCGAAGTTCTCGAGGCGCTTGCCGTGCATTTTCGGCTCGATGCCGTTTGCCATAGCACCCACTTGCCACACGTGATTCAATTTGGAGACATTGTACTTTGAATTCGGGACAATTAGTGTCGCCGATATGGTCAAGTCGTTGTTGTGTTGCGCGTAGTCCAGTTTCATGTTCTCCACCTCCACGTCGTCAAATGGTCCGGGCGTGAGGCGACAACCTTGTCGAATGTCTTCCGTGATGTTGTATGTGTTGATAAACAAAGATCCTGCAAATTAGAATAGCGGTTCGGCGTTTCGTCTCTTAACTAAACAGTTTTAATTTTAGTATCGAGAATGAAAAATCGTTCGTTAAAAAAAATATGGTCAATATTTTTCCAATTAGGGGATGTCATAGACTCAAAGTGCTCCCTTGTGTTAAAGTATACACAATGGTTTTCCTTAAAATTACTTAAACGTGGATTCAATATGTTTTTTTTAATATAAAATATAAAAAAGTTGTTGTAATAGTTTTATATTGCATTTTTTAAAGGTGAGACCCACTTATTTTGACATAAGGTATTACTTAAATTAAAAGAATACATCATGTAAGCACGTTATTACATACTCTATTTTTTAAATTAAATTATTCAATTTCATAATTAATACTAATAGTTTCAATATTGCATACCCTTTAATAGTTTTAAGTAAAATCATTGAAGATCAAATATTATTTAAGCGAGTATCAACTTATAATATTACCTTTTTATTTTTGGTAAATTACTTATCATATCACTTAAAGTGTTCAAATTATGTAAAAATGAATGTAAACCCTAGAACACTCCAAGAATTGTGTGTGATTATAACTAGGATATAGGAGAACAATAACAACTAATTAGAATAGACGTTTGATTCTTGGGAAATATATACTTAGAACCAATTCTCGGAGTCTTAAATTAGAAGCCGAATATAAGTAGTTTTTTTTAAGAAAAAAATAAAAGAAATTATTTGAATACTTTTTATATAGTTCAAATTGTTGTATTACAACACAAAAGAATAAATGATCTATTTTGGCAAAAAATAAATAAAAATAAATGATCCATTGAAATCTGATAGTCCTCACAGTGAGGGGAGTGTGAATCAGCACTCACATACCGGTAGTGTTGGATTAATTAGAGCACTGTATAAACAAGTGGAATAATGAACTCCACTTGCATACATGATATTATGTACATACCATTGGGTTGGAGGATGGCGATGATGGCTCGAGTTCCAACCATGCGGGGCGGGTCAACCGGGTTCACTCCCCACGCGAGCCAACCCGTGGGTGACACGAGACGTGCCCCGAACACCACATTGATTCGTACCCACCGGGTATTAAACGCCGACACCTCCCATGCAAGCTGGGCATGCAGGGTCCTCAGCCTCGTATTACAGATAATAGATAATAAGGAAAGTTATTTTTTAAGATTTGTATATATTTATTGTAATATTTATATTACCATGTGTTATCTGTAACAGAAACAGATCTCTTGCTCCACTCTTTCTGTTTCAGATTGTGCCTCACCGTTAAGTTCTTGACACGTGTCATATGTGTAATTAATTTTGTATATTTTTTTAAAAACCCTATTAGAAAAATATTAAATTTAAGAACATGTGTCAAAATCTTAACGGTGAGGCACGATCTGAGGCATGAAGAGTGAGACAGGAGATCTGAATCTGACAAATCTCCTGCCCCGCTGTTTATGTCCCAGTTTGTACCTCACCGTTAAGTTCTTGACACGTATTCTCGGTGTAATTAATTTTGTGGTTCTTTTTTTTTTTTTTTTTTTTTTCTAAAACCGCAATGGGATTGGTGAACACTGGAATGAAAATATTAAATCTAAGAACACGTATTGAAATCTTAACGGTGAGCCACGATCTGGGGTAAGGGCAGAAGATCTGAATCCATTTATAACACCTCCTTATACTGAGATAACTCCTATATACATCAATCAATCAAGTAATATACAAAATTATTATACTTTTTACCTTGTGCATCTGGTTATGTTGTGCTGCTGTTTTGCCTTATCAAGAAAGGAGTCGCTGCATGAAGAAGATGAAGATGATGACACCATAGAGAGTAAGGTGAAGAAGATGAAGATGATGTTTAAAATGGAAACGGTGGAAGAGATCTCTTTACTCATCTTCTAGCTAGGTAGTAATGTTAAGTTTGTTTGGGATTATTATAAAAATAATATATGTTTATTAATTTATAAGTTTGGTTTAGTTTATACTTTATATAGAGACTTGGAGAAAAGTTTGATTCCAAACCTAGAGAGAGAATAAATAACATGAGCCTATGGTCCCTTGTTGTTAGAGGAACTCTGACAAAGAACATAATCTAGGAATGAGGTGTTGGGTTTTTGTTGGTTGTGAGCTTCGTCCTTATATTAGAGAAATTCTTGTATACCTCAGCTGCAACAATGTCGATGAAGTGTTATCTCTTCATCCAATTAACGTGCGACATGCAAACATATGTTAGGCTAGTTTTGCCACAACATATAATAATTGGGAGAATCTCTGTGGCAACATGTGGAGTCTATTTGCTACCCCTCTTACTAGTCAGAAAATGATACTTGTCACTGCAAAACTCCCCATTTCTGTCACTAATTTCAACACGTGTCTCATGGTAATTGGAGGAGGAGTCACCACATGCTCTTCAGCTGTTGGAACCGATGTAACCAAGAATTTCTCAACAATTAGATAAAAAGGTAACACATCAGCGTCACATGTTGCAGCTGAGGTATACAAGAATATCTCTTTATTGAGCATATTATTCAGTTCGGTTGCTAGTGTTGGTTTATTAATTTGATATTTTTAAGGATTTATTTGGAAGTTTGGTTAACTAAGGGGACCTTTCAGTATTTACATTCAGCATCCCGCCTATAAATAGGCGACGATTAGATCATTTCGGTAATCTAATTTGATGAGATGCAATATTAGTCTAATTTTCTCACTCGACTGTTCATGTATTTTTTGGAAAATCAGGGTTAGGGTTTTTGATCTTAACAGGAGGTGCGTCTTATCTGTATTAAGAACAAGAATGTTTTTAAATCAACTTTTAACTTTATAATGACTGATTTCGGTATTTGGTACTATATGGGGTTTTTTATTTTTAAATAATGATATTTTTTTAGACATATATAACTTTTTTTGTACTATATAAAAATAGATACATTACAACATAATGCATGTACTCTCCCTCAACGTGTATCATGATTCAGAACTGTTATTTCAATTTATTCTCATTATCCACCAAAAAACTTTATTCTCATTAATGTGCTTTAGCCTGCAGTTTTCTCATTTGCATATAATTCTCTTTTATACAGTAGGAAAGTAAAAATAATTAAGGTGCTCCTTTTTCCAGCTAAACTTGATCTTAACAATGAGTGTAATTTTTTTTTTTAAACCACATCATATATATATAGAAAATTCAACAAACATTGGGCAATTTCATTGTACTTCCGTGTTAAAAATTTCATTGTACTTCCGTGTTAAAAAATTTATAATAAGACTTCACTTTTCACAAACATTACTTTTGAAAGTTTTTCGATATTGTATTGTGTAAAAACTAAATTTAGTCATAACTCATCTACGAACTTATATGATTATGTCAGTGTCACATATTCATGATAAATTACACAATTTCACTATTTCACAAGTTATCGAGAGTTTAATCGAGCCACTTAAAAAAATATATATGTTACTTTGTAACTTTAAAATGTATATCACATAATTTTTTTTGAAAAATTGATGATTTCTATTTTTAGCAAAGCATAAAGACGGAGAATTTAGAAAAAAAATTATAGGAGAACTTAAAATAACTCAAAAATTAGAAAAAGATTCATATGTGACCATCCGTGTACTTTACATATCGAGTAAATTTTGAATCCCCGCGCCGTCTGTGGGAATCGAACCCACGACCACATGGTTAAAAGCAATGCGCTCTACCAGCTGAGCTAAGACGACGTACATAGTTGTTTTGGATTATACAGTCGTTAAATTTCTCTTATTTTCAATTTAGTTCTTCTTCTAAATCTACCTACATGCCTTTTCTTATTTTGTATTAGGGTTTGACTCAAATGCAGTCGACTGATAAAGTCGAATTTTCAGACGTTAGTTCATACACGTCAAAATCTATAAAACAGTTTAAGATTTAATTAAGATTAAAATCTATACACGATAAACTTATTAATATGCGTGATATGCACCATTTGTTGCCACTAGTTATTATTAAACTTTCTATGACTCTACTTTTTACAAAAAATTTAATATATGTTGCGATTGTGAACTCACAATAAACTTCAGTATGTCAAAAGTGGGATTTGAACCCACGCCCTCTTCCGAAGACCAAAACTTGAGTCTAGCGCCTTAGACCACTCGGCCATCCTGACGTATTCAATTATGTTCAGATATTTCTTTGATAGTACGAAACACAAACACCAATATGCAAAGAAAAATCATTTGCGTGCAAGAATATGATAAAATTTTAACTTGATAACATTGGGCAATTTCATTGTACTTCCGTGTTTAAAATTTATAATAAGACTTCACTTCTCACAAACATTACTTTTGAAAGTTTTTCAATCTTGTATTGTGTAAAAACTAAATTTAGTCATAACTCATCTACGAACTTATATGATTATGTCAGTGTCACATATTCATGATAAATTAAACCATTGCACTGCTTCATAAGTTATTGAGAGTTTAATCATGCCACTTAAAAAAAAAATATATGTTACTTTGTAACTTTAAAATGTATATCACGGAAGTTATTTTGAAAAGTTGATGATTTCTATTTTCAGCAAAGCATAAAGACGGAGAATTTAGAAAAAAAATTATAGGAGAACTTAAAATAACTCGAAAATTAGAAAAAGATTCAAATGTGACCATCCGTGTACTTTACATACAGAGTAGATTTTGAATGCCCGCGCCGTCTATGGGAATCGAACCCACGACCACATGGGTAAAAGCCATGCGCTCTACCAGCTGAGCTAAGACGGCGTATATAGGGGTTTTGGATTATACAGTCGTTAAATTTCTCTTATTTTCAATTTAGTTCTTCTACTAAATCTACCTACATGCCTTTTCTTATTTTGTATTAGGTTTTGACTCAAATGCAGTAGACTGATAAAGTCGAATTTTCAGACGTTAGTTCGTACACGTCAAAATCTATAAAACAGTTTAAGATTTAATTAAGATTAAAATCTATACACGATAAGCTTATTAATATGCGTGATATGCACCATTTGTTGCCACTAGTTATTATTAAACTTTATATGACTCCACTTTTTACAAAAAAATTAATATATGTTGCGATTCTGAACTCACAATAAACTTCAGTATGTCAGAAGTGGGATTTGAACCCACGCCCTCTTTCGAAGACCAGAACTTGAGTCTGGCGCCTTAGACCACTCGGCCATCCTGACGTATTCAATTATGTTCGGATATTTCTTTGATAGTAAGAAACACAAACACCAATATGCAAAGAAAAATCATTTGCGTGCAAGAATATGATAAAATTTTAACTTGATAACATTGGGAAATTTCATTGTACTTCCGTGTTTAAAATTTATAATAAGACTTCACTTCTCACAAACATTACTTTTGAAAGTTTTTCGATCTTGTATTGTGTAAATACTAAATTTAGTCATAACTTATCTACGAACTTATATGATTATGTCAGTGTCACATATTCATGATAAATTAAATCATTGCACTGCTTCATAAGTTATTGAGAGTTTAGTCATGCCACTTAAAAAAAATATATATGTTACTTTGTAACTTTAAAATTTATATCACGGAAGTTATTTTGAAAAGTTGATGATTTCTATTTTCAGCAAAGCATACAGACGGAGAATTTAGATAAAAAATTATAGGAGAACTTAAAATAACTCGAAAATTAGAAAAAGATTCAAATGTGACCATCCGTGTACTTTACATACAGAGTAGATTTTGAATGCCCGCGCCGTCTGTGGGAATCGAACCCACGACAACATGGTTAAAAGCCATGCGCTCTACCAGCTGAGCTAAGACGGCCTACATAGGGGTTTTGGATTATACAGTCGTTAAATTTCTCTTATTTTCAATTTAGTTTTTCTACTAAATCTACCTACATGCCTTTTCTTATTTTGTATTAGGGTTTGACTCAAATGCAGTAGACTGATAAAGTCGAATTTTCAGACGTTAGTTCGTACACGTCAAAATCTATAAAACAGTTTAAGATTTAATTAAGATTAAAATCTATACACGATAAGCTTATTAATATGCGTGATATGCACCATTTGTTTCCACTAGTTATTATTAAACTTTATATGACTCCACTTTTTACAAAAAAATTAATATATGTTGCGAATCTGAACTCACAATAAACTTCAGTATGTCAGAAGTGGGATTTGAACCCACGCCCTCTTTTGAAGACCAGAACTTGAGTCTGGCGCCTTAGATCACTCGGCCATCCTGACGTATTCAATTATATTCAGATATTTCTTTGATAGTAAGAAACACAAACACCAATATGCAAAGAAAAATCATTTGCGTGCAAGAATATGATAAAATTTTAACTTGATAACATTGGGCAATTTCATTGTACTTCCGTGTTTAAAATTTATAATAAGACTTCACTTCTCACAAACATTACTTTTGAAAGTTTTTCGATCTTGTATTGTGTAAAAACTAAATTTAGTCATAGCTCATCTACGAACTTATATGATTATGTCAGTGTCACATATTCATGATAAATTAAACCATTGCACTGCTTCATAAGTTATTGAGAGTTTAGTCATGCCACTTAAAAAAAATATATATGTTACTTTGTAACTTTAAAATTTATATCACGGAAGTTATTTTGAAAAGTTGATGATTTCTATTTTCAGCAAAGCATAAAGACGGAGAATTTAGAAAAAAAATTATAGGAGAACTTAAAATAACTCGAAAATTAGAAAAAGATTCAAATGTGACCATCCGTGTACTTTACATACAGAGTAGATTTTGAATGCCCGCGCCGTCTGTGGGAATCGAACCCACGACCACATGGTTAAAAGCCATGCGCTTTACCAGCTGAGCTAAGACGGCGTAAATAGGGGTTTTGGATTATACAGTCGTTAGATTTTTCTTATTTTCAATTTAGTTCTTCTACTAAATCTACCTACATGCCTTTTCTTATTTTGTATTAGGGTTTGACTCAAATGCAGTAGACTGATAAAGTCCAATTTTCAGACGTTAGTTCGTACACGTCAAAATCTATAAAACAGTTTAAGATTTAATTAAGATTAAAATCTATACACGATAAGCTTATTAATATGCGTGATATGCACCATTTGTTTCCTCTAGTTATTATTAAACTTTATATGACTCCATTTTTTACAAAAAAATTAATATATGTTGCGATTCTGAAGTCACAATAAACTTCAGTATGTCAGAAGTGGGATTTGAACCCACGCCCTCTTTCGAAGACCAGAACTTGAGTCTGGCGCCTTAGACCACTCGGCCATCCTGACGTATTCAATTATGTTCGGATATTTCTTTGATAGTAAGAAACACAAACACCAATATGCAAAGAAAAATCATTTGCGTGCAAGAATATGATAAAATTTTAACTTGATAACATTGGGCAATTTCATTGTACTTCCGTGTTTAAAATTTATAATAAGACTTCACTTCTCACAAACATTACTTTTGAAAGTTTTTCGATCTTGTATTGTGTAAATACTAAATTTAGTCATAACTCATCTACGAACTTATATGATTATGTCAGTGTCACATATTCATGATAAATTAAATCATTGCACTGCTTCATAAGTTATTGAGAGTTTAGTCATGCCACTTAAAAAAAAATATATGTTACTTTGTAACTTTAAAATTTATATCACGGAAGTTATTTTGAAAAGTTGATGATTTCTATTTTCAGCAAAGCATAAAGACGGAGAATTTAGAAAAAAAATTATAGGAGAACTTAAGTTAACTCGAAAATTAGAAAAAGATTCAAATGTGACCGTCCGTGTACTTTACATACAGAGTAGATTTTGAATGCCCGCGCTGTCTGTGGGAATCGAACCTGATGGATATACGCCCAATTTGAACCCGTTGACTTCCGAACCGTTGTATTTTTATCATCCCATTAACGTTTGTAAATCAAAACTTCAACCCGAACACTTCGCGAACACATCAACGGCTCGGACGAGGCCGGAGCGCTCGTCCGGCCGAGGCAAACTCACCTAGGTGAGGTTGGGTGGCTACACCCGACCTCCCCTAGGAGAGATCGGGTCAGCCAACCCGATCTCTCCTAGGGGAGATCGGGTGGACCAACCCGATCTCTCTTAGGAGAGATCGGGTCGGCCAACCCGATCTCTCCTAGGAGAGATCAGGTCGGCCAACCCGATCTCTCCTAGGAGGGATGGGGTTGGCCAACCCCATCCTCCCTAGGAGGGGTTGGGTGCCCTCACCCAACCCCTACCCTTGGGGGTCGGATTTCTCCTCCCCCAAGGGCCCCTGCGCCATTTTCGGACACCCACACTCGGTTCACGTCGCCTACCTTCTCCGTATCCTAAGGTCTTAATTATGCGCTTAAATGTTAATTAATTGTATTTAGAGGTTAACGATATCATTAAGCCACCTTAATGACACCGTTGCCTATAAATACCCCACCTTTACAACTCATTGGATCATCTTGGCAAGTTGCACAATTTTGCTCTGACATCTCTCTAGCTTTATCTCTCTAAAACCGTACTGACTTAGGCATCGGAGAGGGTTCATCAGGCACCGCCCCCCCTCTGTGCCTGGTATTGCCCCTCTTGCAGGGTGGCAAGGAGAAGAGAACCAAGGAAGCAGAAGAGCATAGAGCAGTAGGACAAGCCCCAGGGGTAAGAAGTACAAGCCTCAGGAGGTCAGAAGGAGAGAAGGAAAGGAGGTCAGAAGGAGAGAAGGAAAGGAGGTCAGAAGGAGAGAAGAGAAGGACATATATCAGAACGACTACCCCAAGGGAGTATAAGGGCATGGATCAGAACGACTAGTCCTAGGAGCACTGAACCCGACATTTCATTAGTGGGAGATAAATTCTAGATTGACGACCCGTTGACCTAGACTTTATAACCTAACACTTGGCGCCGTCCGTGGGCTTCGAACAGAAAGCCTGACAATCACGAGAGCGATGACGAACAACTTAGTGTCTAGAGATAATCGCCCACCTGGGGGCAATAGGCGAAGGAGACAGCCCATACCTCCAGCAAGGCAGCCTAACCCAGAGAAACTGCCTGCACACCTAGAGCCTCAGGTAACCCCACAGGCACCCCAGCCTAACAAGCAGAGAGGAGGACCTTCACGCCCAGCTGGCTAGGAGGCTTCCACAGCTTCAACTCCATTGATTAGGAAGCCACAGGGACAGGGGGGCAACAAGGAGTGCCATCCCAATACACGGCACCTCCACAGGGATACCACTATGAGGCACAACCTCAAGGGTATCCATATGGAATACTGACCCAAAGGAATGACAACCGCGCCCACACAACATACACACAGGGAGCACATACAGTGACTCATGAAGAGGAACAGATCCCAACGGAAGAACGCCACTCGCACCCTCGAACAGGGCAACGAGGAGAACAAAGGAGAGACAACCAAAGGCCACCCCCAGGGGGAAGGCAGCAGTCTGTGCCTCCAAGGCAGCAACAGACACAGTAGGATGCCAGGGCATACACCCCTCTGGGGGCAGGTAGACAGGTAAGACCTCCAAGGAGGCATGGATTCAACCAAGTACCCCAACAGGGACATACACCTCATTAAGGGAGGACATACACGCCAGACCAACAAGGATATAGGAGTTCCAACATCCACCCTGACAATGTACACATACAGTCCGTATCACCACAGACATGCCTAAGGGACACACCAAGGAAAGCTCAAAGGGAGGGACATAGTCCCAACAACACAATAAGGCAACCACCTACCCATGATACAGCACGACAGATCCAAACCCCTTGTGCACGACAACCCTTGGCACACATCCCCCTAGGACAGGGGAGGAGTTGAAAAGACAAGGATTTGAACAGAGGACTCATAGAGTACCACACCACGTCAGCACATAGCTACTACAATGGGAAGTCTCATGGAGAGACATAGTAGAGTGAAATCGCACATAGCATACATGAAGGATACACCTCCACATAGTCCACCTTGCAAGGATGCGACCTTATATCCCTCAAGTGGAAGAAATACACACAGACTAACGGAGGAAAACAGTTACATTACCAAGGAAGCAGGGGATATCAACACCCCACACCCATATCCTCCCCATATCCTCTTATTTAATTTAACTGCATAACAAGTCAACTCCCTAAAAGGGGTAGATTTTGATACTTGATATCAACATGTTTTCCAAGAATGACCATACCGGACGCCTTCGGGCTCCGTGATATATATATACACAGGTGGACCACTAGAAGAATCAGTAAAAGGCCGTCGCCAATCAAGAGATGCACAAGCAACAGATTCCTCAATCCCAAAGAACACCTATAAGGTCAAGTTTCTAGGAAAGATCACAAGATGGAAGGCTCACTTACAAAAATAAGTCGAGCACTCCCAACATCCTATAGAGGAACTACCATGAAGGTCACAAAGGATTACCCCTACTACAACCTTCCACTAAGCATCCTAGGGCCAGGCCCGTCAAAGGATCCCATCTGGCATTGGTATGCAAGGGGGGCACCAGTCACAACATGCCCTCCCCACAAACGCCCATTAGCACAAGAGGGGGTAGCCGCGAACACATCCCTCCAAAAATAGAGGAAACCATATCACACGGGCAACACCCACCATCAGAGACAAACACCTCCAGCGGATCTTTATGACTTCACCTAGTAAGCTCATCCCAGGTAATGGAATACACTTCCATCAAAAATGCTCAAGGACACCAAACCTAGCAAAGGAAGAATGGCGACACCATCATCAAGCTTTTAAAAAAGGGATATGGAAAACATAGTATTTCCACACAATGATATATTAGTCATAAGAGAGGGAATCACCAACTTTGACATGAAGAGAACCATAGTGCATGAAGGGAGTCCGTCAGACATCTCCCATGACCAACCATTGATGATACTAGAGAAGAGTCAGGCATACCTAATACCAAGGGACCCCCTACTAGTAAAGGTGGTCAGAACATCAACACACCCATTAGGGACACGGCACTGCAAATGAACCAGGAAAAGGATGGAACACATATCCTTACAAGTATCCTTACAAGTATCCTTGCATTTATCCTTGCAAAAATAAACTCCGTAGATAAAGAAGTCATCTAATAGATGACTATGTCTCTGTTCTCAAAATATGATCCTAACCCGGAGATACTTGGACTCCGTATCATATATGCAATGAATAACATGTTCATCAAAGATAGATACACGAAGATTCAAGACAGCGCCATAAAGATTAGGCGCATACCTCTACCAAGTACGACACATTTGAGTGTTCACAAACACTCCTTCGCCATCTCACAAGAAAGGAAGGCAACCGAGGATACAAGTCCTAATAGAATAAACATCGGTAGAAAATCCTGTCATTGAAGTCATGCACCAAGAGAGAAACTCTAAAGATACAAGATTAGCAAAAGAGATAGTGCAACAACTAGAGTATGAAAAAGGAGATACATCTCCTATCAAGAGCCTTAAGGCAGGATAATAGTTCTACAAGATCAACCAAAGAAGAGCTCAAAAGCTTGGGGAGTAAGGTTTCAAGATTGACCCTCACACTAGACGCACATCCCGATCAACCACCTTGTCTGCAAATGATAAGACATTTGACTCTGGCATCCCATCAAGAGGAGAACCCCGATAAAAGGGGCACTAGAAAAATATCCCGCCTTTAAGGCCATACGCCGAATACATGATGAATGAAGGTTATGACAAAACAAAAAAGGAGGGACTTGTCAGCTCAACACACCTCAAACACGTATACGTACGCAACACAAATGCAGCCCCTAATGAAGTCATCCAACAAGGAATAGCCAATACAGGGCAAAACCATGGAAAATCATGCAGCATCACCGGCAAACCTAAAGAAAAACGCCCTTTTTAGATTCAAGTCCTAATGCAAAGGAAGACTATAATCAACATTCAAGGTGGGAGGAGCATGACCAATGTGACACCCCCTAAAGGCATTGAAGAATACTCCAATGTGAAGGAAAAGGCAAACCACACTAAGTGCCACAACACTCCAAGAAGATTATCACAGCCCGGTCAGACCTCCCCATGCACGAGCAAAGAGCATGGATTAGATTGACTAGTCTGAAACACACCTACGAGATTAACAACTCAAGACGCCATTCTATGAGAGAGCTTTTCAACCTAAAACACAAGGAAGGGGGGAAAGAATTTACAAGCACCCCTAGGATACAAACAGTGCCACATCCTAGTTATCAAGAGAATGAAATCCACCCCCACCCACCCAAAGCAAAAGCTCTTCCACCCAACCTCCAAAGACACATCCGACAAAGGCACCATCCAAACCATGCCTATGACTGAAACAAGCAAGCATGAGAAAGAGTAAATCCTACAAGGGACACTCATCGCATTCAAACAAGCAGACAAGGGAGCCCCGAGCATAAGGGGTACCCAACCAAGAAAATGAACGAGGGGCCTTCAACGGCCAAATATGAAAGGCGGTGTGACCACCAAGCAACTTGGGGGGCATCAAACGAATAAGTGCTTGGTAGTCCACCTAAGTGTAAAAGAAGAGATTAGAGGCAGAAGATCACAAGAACATGCAATACCACTTTTCCTAGAAGAGGTCACATAAGAGGAAAACATCATCAACTCCCTATACGAACTCGTCCTAAGTTGGCAACACACAAACATCGCCCTCGAGAGGTGATCTCCCACATTGAAGAAAAAGTGTGGTAGCATGCAATATCATGGAAAGAAAGCTCAAGTAAAGATCTAAAAGGCGTATCAAAGACACACCCTACATGAGAAAGGACACAAGATAAGGTAACATTATGAGCCCTCCGGGAGCCAATCCCGCGAACACATTCGACGCCCCCAAGAGCGTATCTTGAGAGTAGTTCTAAAACTACGAACCCTGTGCCCTCCGGGAGCCTATCCCGCGAACAGATTCGACGCCCCCAAGAGCGTATCTTGAGAGTAGTTTTCATACTACGACATTCGACGCCCCCAAGAGCGTATCTTGAGAGTAGTGTTCATACTACGACCTTCGACGCCCCCAAGAGCGTATCTTGAGAGTAGTTATTACACTACGACCTTCGACGCACCAAGAGCGTATCTTGAGAGTGGTTTCCAAAAACTACGAACTTCGACGCCCCCAGGAGCGTATCTTGAGAGTAGTGTTCATACTACGACCTTCGACGCCCCCAAGAGCGTATCTTGAGAGTAGTTATTACACTACGAACTTCGACGCACCAAGAGCGTATCTTGAGAGTGGTTTCCAAAAACTACGAATTCGACGCCCCCAGGAGCGTATCTTGAGGTAGATTTGCAACCTACCAGATTCGACGCCCCCAAGAGCGTATCTTGAGGTAGAAAAAACACTACCAGTTCGACGCCCCCAAGAGCGTATCTTGAGGTAGATTTCAAACTACCAGTTCGACGCCCACCAGGAGCGTATCTTTGGTCTAACCTGAGCCCTCCGGGAGCCTATCCTGTGAAACGTTAAGTGCCATCCGAGAGCCTGTCTCGTGAACAGTTTTCGACGCCCACCAAGAGCGTATCTTTGGTCTAACAGTACAACGTATACCGTGTAAGGGGTATCAGAAGAGATCATTGCACCATACTGAGAAGGATTCCATGAGAAAATAATTGCAAAGTAAAGTTGTATAAAGAACACATAATGTTTTTTCTTGATGAGATAGCAGGTATGATGTGAAGGAAAGCACAAAAGAAAGATAAAGAAAGGAAAGCATATTCAAAGGAGAAGTCCATGACCAAAGGATCATATACAGAAGCACAAGAGGTTATCATGAAAAGTAACGAGTTATCCTACCACCCATATCACAAGTCAAGAGAAGTATCTCAAAGGAACCCAACACCACCAAGAAGGATAGCAAAGACATGAAATCCGAAGGTCAAAGCTCTCAAAATAAGCTCGACCCATCAAGAAGAGAATTGCCTTACAAGTCACACAAATCAACCTCCGACAAATATTATTGTCATACATGTCGCCCTCGCGTGACCTATGCTCGTATCAGACTTGAACATCGTCAAGCACAACTCATGAAGGAGACATCTAAAGAGCATAAAAGATACAACATCCGACAAGACGAGACATCGGGACCTAACCCAACAAACATAGCCTACACAAAAGGCAACTATAGCAATGAAGGCTCTCCAATGAGAAAGGAATACTAAAGCACAACTCCATACATCGTGATGTGGCTATCATGTCCACATACACTGAAGTGGCTATCATGTCCACATACCTTGAGGTGGCTATCATGTCCACATACACTGAAGTGGCTATCATGTCCACATACCTTGAAGTGGCTATCATGTCCACATACCTTGAAGTGGCTATCACGTCCACATACCCTGAACTGGCTATCATGTCCACACACTACAGAAGGGCTATCACTCCGACACATCACGAAGTGGCTATCACGTCCACATACCCCGAAGTGATTATCATGGCAGCACATCATAAAACATCTGTCAAAGACATGAATTGTAAAGACACCACCCCGACCACGAACATCAAAAGGCTACACCTAGCCCTAGGAGGAGGTTCAAGAAAAAGGGAAAAACAACACCCTTCGTACGCTCATCAAAGGTAGGCACTTATATTTCAACCCACTAGGTGATACTAGGAAGGAGACGTCCTCATTATGAAGACAACCTCCATATCTCACGAAATCAACCATGAAGCAAATAATCACGACAAGCACTATTGAAGGGCATATAACAAAACGATCCCCACAACGATCACAACTACGATACTAGTAGAGGCTAACTCAGGAGCAGTCTCCACCAAACTCCAAAGCAAGAATTTGCTATCTTAATCAGAGCCAGGGCAAGAGAAAGGAACCTCAATAAAAGGTGATGATCATACCCATCACCAAAAGAAAAATCTTCAACGCAGGGGTTAATAACATAACCCATAGGAAAGACAAAAACACTTTCAAAAGTCGTCAAATCTACATGAAGATGAAATAAACTTGAGACTCGGCCCCTCGGCTGGGGGGCAGGGGATAGAGAAGAGACATCAAGACCTATGATCACCCCATCGCCAGCCACAGGTTGTTTCCTTTTATCAAGCAAAGAGGGTGCCTCTTCAACCACTACCTCCTTATCATGGGAGGGAGTCAGCAAGGGGGCACTTGAAGGAGAGCCTCTCGCGGTTTCCTTCTCCTTGGCAGCCGAGGGCCCGACCTCAGAGTCAGGTTTCCGCGCCTCGGATTTAGATTGACTTGAACTCTCACCCACCACAAGAACCATTCGGTAACCAGGGAAGAACGCTCTAACAACAAGAAGGAAGCAGCATGAGAACAATCATAAGTATATCACAAAGAAAAGAGAAGGGAAAAAGAACATACTGGAAGCATTAGCAGCCACCCCTGACTTAGAAAATTTCTAGGCCTGATAAGCAGAACTAGAGGGTCCTTCCCTCTCATCTGATTCAACGGACGGTCAGATTTGGTCTGACTACCTTGGAAAACGATCTTCAAGGTCTCCCTGTCTGAAGAAGAAAGCTTCCCAAAAAGTGAGTCATCTATACGAGCAACCAACGCAAAGATCGACCCTTACTCATGGAGGGGCGAGATACGCCTACTACGGGGGCAACCTTAACACCAAGGGAAAAGGGCGAACTTTTAGTTTCCCCAAATGGAGCAACGCTCCAGCACATCCGAAGGAAGGGTCAACCCTTAACACATGTCAATAGACCCCTTCGCTCGCGGCGGTAAGAAGAAAGCTTGTAAGCTTTTTCACCCTCACTTTTATGGGGAACAAATTGCAGGGTAAAGGTCAAGAGCTATACACACGCTCCAACGAATGAAGGAAAAATGTTACACGTGCCGAAGGTCGAGATTAATGGACAATGCTCACGCTAGTACGAGGGAGGCGGAACGTTGTGTCCCATTGAGTGGCAGAGTTCCCACCCTCAAGTAAAGGAGAGACAAGTCCCGGCACGAAATTGAAGCATGAGTCACTTAGGTGTATCCGTATTGCATTCCTATGCAAGCAGGTATTTTTTGAGTATACGCCTGTAGCAAAGATAGATTTATTACTCCCACCTCAGACGGACGCGTGCTTAGGCACACGTCCGTGCTACTCTGACGTTCACAATTCCTCTATCTCATAAGGCAGGGGGCAGAGTCAGAGGCACGCATCCATGGGTAAGTAAGCATTCAGACGAAAGGTAAAACCCCGGTTTCAAATTGCGCGTATCATACCATCCTGAAATAGAGTCAATCAAGGGTTAAGCCATTGGTTGACTCGGGGGCATGTGATGGATATACGCCCAATTTGAACCCGTTGACTTCCGAACCGTTGTATTTTTATCATCCCATTAACGTTTGTAAATCGAAACTTCAACCCGAACACTTCGCGAACACATCAACGGCTCGGACGAGGCCGGAGCGCTCGTCCGGCCGAGGCAAACTCACCTAGGTGAGGTTGGGTGGCTACACCCGACCTCCCCTAGGAGAGATCGGGTCAGCCAACCCGATCTCTCCTAGGAGGGATGGGGTTGGCCAACCCCATCCTCCCTAGGAGGGGTTGTGTGCCCTCACCCAACCCCTACCCTTGGGGGTCAGATTTTCCTCCCCCAAGGGCCCCTGCGCCATTTTCGGACACCCACACTCGGTTCACGTCGCCTACCTTCTCCGTATCCTAAGGTCTTAATTATGCGCTTAAAGGTTAATTAATTGTATTTAGAGGTTAACGATATCATTAAGCCACCTTAATGACACCGTTGCCTATAAATACCCCACCTTCACAACTCATTGGATCATCTTGGCAAGTTGCACAATTTTGCTCTGACATCTCTCTAGCTTTATCTCTCTAAAACCGTACTGACTTAGGCATCGGAGAGGGTTCATCAGGCACCACCCCCCCTCTGTGCCTGGTATTGCCCCTCTTGCAGGGTGGCAAGGAGAAGAGAACCAAGGAAGCAGAAGAGCATAGAGCAGTAGGACAAGCCCCAGGTGTAAGAAGTACAAGCCTCAGGAGGTCAGAAGGAGAGAAGGAAAGGAGGTCAGAAGGAGAGAAGGAAAGGAGGTCAGAAGGAGAGAAGAGAAGGACATATATCAGAACGACTACCCCAAGGGAGTATAAGGGAATGGATCAGAACGACTAGTCCTAGGAGCACTGAACCCGACATTTCATTAGTGGGAGATAAATTCTAGATTGACGACCCGTTGACCTAGACTTTATAACCTAACAGAACCCACGACCACATGGTTAAAAGCCATGCGCTTTACCAGCTGAGCTAAGACGGCGTAAATAGGGGTTTTGGATTATACAGTCGTTAGATTTCTCTTATTTTCAATTTAGTTCTTCTACTAAATCTACCTACATGCCTTTTCTTATTTTGTATTAGGGTTTGACTCAAATGCAGTAGACTGATAAAGTCGAATTTTCAGACGTTAGTTCGTACACGTCAAAATCTATAAAACAGTTTAAGATTTAATTAAGATTAAAATCTATACACGATAAGCTTATTAATATGCGTGATATGCACCATTTGTTTCCTCTAGTTATTATTAAACTTTATATGACTCCATTTTTTACAAAAAAATTAATATATGTTGCGAATCTGAACTCACAATAAACTTCAATATGTCAGAAGTGGGATTTGAACCCACGCCCTCTTTCGAAGACAAGAACTTGAGTCTGGCGCCTTAGACCACTCGGCCATCCTGACGTATTCAATTATGTTCGGATATTTCTTTGATAGTAAGAAACACAAACACCAATATGCAAAGAAAAATCATTTGCGTGCAAGAATATGATAAAATTTTAACTTGATAACATTGGGCAATTTCATTGTACTTCCGTGTTTAAAATTTATAATAAGACTTCACTTCTCACAAACATTACTTTTGAAAGTTTTTCTATCTTGTATTGTGTAAAAACTAAATTTAGTCATAACTCATCTACGAACTTATATGATTATGTCAGTGTCACATATTCATGATAAATTAAACCATTGCACTGCTTCATAAGTTATTGAGAGTTTAGTCATGCACTTAAAAAAAAATATATGTTACTTTGTAACTTTAAAATTTATATCACGGAAGTTATTTTGAAAAGTTGATGATTTCTATTTTCAGCAAAGCATACAGACGGAGAATTTAGATAAAAAATTATAGGAGAACTTAAAATAACTCGAAAATTAGAAAAAGATTCAAATGTGACCATCCGTGTACTTTACATACAGAGTAGATTTTGAATGCCCGCGCCGTCTGTGGGAATCGAACCCACGACTAGGGGTGGGCACTGAACCGGTTCAGGCCGAACCGGTTCTGGACCGGACCGGAACTGTTTTAAACGGTCCGGTCCAGTAATAACTAGGGTTTTTTTTGGCTTAGGTTGGTCTAAAAAAAATTGGACTGGTTTGAAACGGTCCAGAACCGGTTTTGGACTGTTTTTTTAAAAAAAAAGTCCTGGACCGGTTTTATATGTCGGACCGGTTTTATCAATAAAATTCGGTCCAAAACCAGTCAGAAACCGGTCAAAACCGATAAAAAACCGTTTTTTTTTTTTAAAAAATAGTCTCGGTCAAAACGCTTTTTTTTTTTTACTAAAAAGCGGTTCAAAACCGGTCCGGTCCGGACTGGTTTATTGGACTGGTTGGGAATACCCCTTGGACTGGTTCCAATTTAGGGGTTACAAACCAGTCCAATTTGGACCGGTCCACTCCGGACCGGTTCCAAACGGTCCGGTTCCAGACCAGTTCCGAACCAGTCCGGCCGGACCGGTTTTTATGCCCAAGCCTACCCACGACCACATGGTTAAAAGCCATGCGCTCTACCAGCTGAGCTAAGACGGCGTACATAGGGGTTTTGGATTATACAGTCGTTAAATTTCTCTTATTTTCAATTTAGTTTTTCTACTAAATCTACCTACATGCCTTTTCTTATTTTGTATTAGGGTTTGACTCAAATGCAGTAGACTGATAAAGTCGAGTTTTCAGACGTTAGTTCGTACACGTCAAAATCTATAAAACAGTTTAAGATTTAATTAAGATTAAAATATATACACGATAAGCTTATTAATATGCGTGATATGCACCATTTGTTTCCACTAGTTATTATTAAACTTTATATGACTCCACTTTTTACAAAAAAATTAATATATGTTGCGATTCTGAACTCACAATAAACTTCAGTATGTCAGAAGTGGGATTTGAACCCACACCCTCTTTCGAAGACCAGAACTTAAGTCTGGCGCCTTAGACCACTCGGCCATCCTGACGTATTCAATTATGTTCGGATATTTCTTTGATAGTAAGAAACACAAACACCAATATGCAAAGAAAAATCATTTGCGTGCAAGAATATGATAAAATTTTAACTTGATAACATTGGGCAATTTCATTGTACTTCCGTGTTTAAAATTTATAATAAGACTTCACTTCTCACAAACATTACTTTTGAAAGTTTTTCGATCTTGTATTGTGTAAAAACTAAATCTAGTCATAACTCATCTACGAACTTATATGATTATGTCAGTGTCACATATTCATGATAAATTAAACCATTGCACTGCTTCATAAGTTATTGAGAGTTTAATCATGCCACTTAAAAAAAATATATATGTTACTTTGTAACTTTAAAATGTATATCACGGAAGTTATTTTGAAAAGTTGACGATTTCTATTTTCAGCAAAGCATAAAGACGGAGAATTTAGAAAAAAAATTATAGGAGAACTTAAAATAACTCGAAAATTAGAAAAAGATTCAAATGTGACCATCCGTGTACTTTACATACAGAGTAGATTTTGAATGCCCGCGCCGTCTGTGGGAATCGAACCCACGACCACATGGTTAAAAGCCATGCGCTCTACCAGCTGAGCTAAGACGGCGTACATAGGGGTTTTGGATTATACAATCGTTAAATTTCTCTTATTTTCAATTTAGTTTTTCTACTAAATCTACCTACATGCCTTTTCTTATTTTGTATTAGGGTTTGACTCAAATGTAGTAGACTGATAAAGTCGAATTTTCAGACGTTAGTTCGTACACGTCAAAATCTATAAAACAATTTAAGATTTAATTAAGATTAAAATCTATACACGATAAGCTTATTAATATGCGTGATATGCACCATTTGTTTCCACTAGTTATTATTAAACTTTATATGACTCCACTTTTTACAAAAAAATTAATATATGTTGCGACTCTGAACTCCCAATAAACTTCAGTATGTCAGAAGTGGGATTTGAACCCACGCCCTCTTTCGAAGACCAGAACTTGAGTCTGGCGCCTTAGACCACTCGGCCATCCTGACGTATTCTATTATGTTCGGATATTTCTTTGATAGTAAGAAACACAACGACCAATATGCAAAGAAAAATCATTTGCGTGCAAGAATATGATAAAATTTTAACTTGATAACATTGGGCAATTTCATTGTACTTCCGTGTTTAAAATTTATAATAAGACTTCACTTCTCACAAACATTACTTTTGAAAGTTTTTCGATCTTGTATTGTGTAAAAACTAAATCTAGTCATAACTCATCTACGAACTTATATGATTATGTCAGTGTCACATATTCATGATAAATTAAACCATTGCACTGCTTCATAAGTTATTGAGAGTTTAATCATGCCACTTAAAAAAATATATATGTTACTTTGTAACTTAAAAATGTATATCACGGAAGTTATTTTGAAAAGTTGACGATTTCTATTTTCAGCAAAGCATAAAGACGGAGAATTTAGAAAAAAAATTATAGGAGAACTTAAAATAACTCGAAAATTAGAAAAAGATTCAAATGTGACCATCCGTGTACTTTACATACAGAGTAGATATTGAATACCAGCGCCGTCTGTGGGAATCGAACCCACCACATGGTTAAAAGCCATGCGCTTTACCAGCTGAGCTAAGACGGCGTACATAGGGGTTTTGGATTATACAATCGTTAAATTTCTCTTATTTTCAATTTAGTTTTTCTACTAAATCTATCTACATGCCTTTTCTTATTTTATATTAGGGTTTGACTCAAATGCAGTAGACTGATAAAGTCGAATTTTCAGACGTTAGTTCGTACACGTCAAAATCTATAAAACAGTTTAAGATTTAATTAAGATTAAAATCTATACACGATAAGCTTATTAATATGCGTGATATGCACCATTTTTTTCCACTAGTTATTATTAAACTTTATATGACTCCACTTTTTACAAAAAATTTAATATATGTTGCGATTCAAAACTCACAATAAACTTCAGTATGTCAGAAGTGGGATTTGAACCCACGCCCTCTTTCGAAGACCAGAACTTGAGTCTGACGCCTTAGACCACTCGGCCATCCTGACGTCTTCAATTATATTCGGATATTTCTTTGATATTAAGAAACACAAACACCAATATGCAAAGAAAAATCATTTGCGTGCAAGAATATGATAAAATTTTAACTTGATAACATTGGGCAATTTCATTGTACTTCCGTGTTTAAAATTTATAATAAGACTTCACTTCTCACAAACATTACTTTTGAAAGTTTTTCGATCTTGTATTGTGTAAAAACTAAATCTAGTCATAACTCATCTACGAACTTATATGATTATGTCAGTGTCACATATTCATGATAAATTAAACCATTGCACTGCTTCATAAGTTATTGAGAGTTTAGTCATGCCACTTAAAAAAAATATATATGTTACTTTGTAACTTTAAAATTAATATCACGGAAGTTATTTTTAAAAGTTGATGATTTCTATTTTCAGCAAAGCATACAGACGGAGAATTTAGATAAATAAATTTTAGGAGAACTTAAAATAACTCGAAAATTAGAAAAAGATTCAAATGTGACCATCCGTGTACTTTACATACAGAGTAGATATTGAATGCCCGCGCCGTCTGTGGGAATCGAACCCACGACCACATGGTTAAAAGCCATGCGCTCTACCAGCTGAGCTAAGACGGCGTACATAGGGGTTTTGGATTATACAGTCATTAAATTTCTCTTATTTTCAATTTAGTTTTTCTACTAAATCTACCTACATGCCTTTTCTTATTTTGTATTAGGGTTTGACTCAAATGCAGTAGACTGATAAAGTCGAATTTTCAGACGTTAGTTCGTACACGTCAAAATCTATAAAACAATTTAAGATTTAATTAAGATTAAAATCTATACACGATAAGCTTATTAATATGCGTGATATGCACCATTTGTTTCCACTAGTTATTATTAAACTTTATATGACTCCACTTTTTACAAAAAAATTAATATATGTTGCGATTCTGAACTCACAATAAACTTCAGTATGTCAGAAGTGGGATTTGAACCCACGCCCTCTTTCGAAGACGAGAACTTGAGTCTGGCGCCTTAGACCACTCGGCAATCTTGACGTATTCAATTATGTTCGGATATTTCTTTGATAGTAAGAAACACAAACACCAATATGCAAAGAAAAATCATTTGCGTGCAAGAATATGATAAAATTTTAACTTGATAACATTGGGCAATTTCATTGCACTTCCGTGTTTAAAATTTATAATAAGACTTCACTTCTCACAAACGTTACTTTTGAAAGTTTTTCGATCTTGTATTGTGTAAAAACTAAATTTAGTCATAACTCATCTACGAACTTATATGATTATGTCAGTGTCACATATTCATGATAAATTAAACCATTGCACTGCTTCATAAGTTATTGAGAGTTTAGTCATGCACTTAAAAAAATATATATGTTACTTTGTAACTTTAAAATTTATATCACGGAAGTTATTTTGAAAAGTTAATGATTTCCATTTTCAGCAAAGCATACAGACGGAGAATTTAGATTAAAAATTATAGGAGAACTTAAAATAACTCGAAAATTAGAAAAAGATTCAAATGTGACCATCCGTGTACTTTACATACAGAGTAGATTTTGAATGCCCGCGCCGTCTGTGGGAATCAAACCCACGACTAGGGGTGGGCACTGAACCGGTTCAGGCCGAACCGGTTCCGGACCGAGCGGGAACTGTTTTAAACTGTCCGGTCCAGTAATAACTAGGGTTTTTTTTGGCTTAGGTTGGTCTAAAAAAAATTGGACTGGTTTGAACCGGTCCAGAACCGGTTTTGGACTGTTTTTTAAAAAAACAAGTCCTGGACCGGTTTTATATGTCGGACCGGTTTTATCAATAAAAATCGGTCCAAAACCAGTCAGAAACCGGTCAAAACCGATAAAAAACCGTTTTTTTTTTTTAAAATAGTCTCGGTCAAAACGCTTTTTTTTTTTTTACTAAAAAGCGGTTCAAAACCGGTCCGGTCCGGACTGGTTTATTGGACTGGTTGGGAATACCCCTTGGACTGGTTCCAATTTAGGGGTTACAAACCAGTCCAATTTGGACCGGTCCACTCCGGACCGGTTCCAAACGGTCCGGTTCCAGACCAGTTCCGAACCAGTCCGGCCGGACCGGTTTTTATGCCCAAGCCTACCCACGACCACATGGTTAAAAGCCATGCGCTCTACCAGCTGAGCTAAGACGGCGTACATAGGGGTTTTGGATTATACAGTCGTTAAATTTCTCTTATTTTCAATTTAGTTTTTCTACTAAATCTACCTACATGCCTTTTCTTATTTTGTATTAGGGTTTGACTCAAATGCAGTAGACTGATAAAGTCGAGTTTTCAGACGTTAGTTCGTACACGTCAAAATCTATAAAACAGTTTAAGATTTAATTAAGATTAAAATATATACACGATAAGCTTATTAATATGCGTGATATGCACCATTTGTTTCCACTAGTTATTATTAAACTTTATATGACTCCACTTTTTACAAAAAAATTAATATATGTTGCGATTCTGAACTCACAATAAACTTCAGTATGTTAGAAGTGGGATTTGAACCCACACCCTCTTTCGAAGACCAGAACTTAAGTTTGGCGCCTTAGACCACTCGGCCATCCTGACGTATTCAATTATGTTCGGATATTTCTTTGATAGTAAGAAACACAAACACCAATATGCAAAGAAAAATCATTTGCGTGCAAGAATATAATAAAATTTTAACTTGATAACATTGGGCAATTTCATTGTACTTCCGTGTTTAAAATTTATAATAAGACTTCACTTGTCACAAACATTACTTTTGAAAGTTTTTCGATCTTGTATTGTGTAAAAACTAAATCTAGTCATAACTCATCTACGAACTTATATGATTATGTCAGTGTCACATATTCATGATAAATTAAACCATTGTACTGCTTCATAAGTTATTGAGAGTTTAATCATGCCACTTAAAAAAAATATATATGTTACTTTGTAACTTTAAAATGTATGTCACGGAAGTTATTTACATACAGAGTAGATTTTGAATGCCCGCGCCGTCTGTGGGAATCGAACCCACGACCACATGGTTAAAAGCCATGCGCTCTACCAGCTGAGCTAAGACGGCGTACATAGGGGTTTTGGATTATACAATCGTTAAATTTCTCTTATTTTCAATTTAGTTTTTCTACTAAATCTACCTACATGCCTTTTCTTATTTTGTATTAGGGTTTGACTCAAATGCAGTAGACTGATAAAGTCGAATTTTCAGACGTTAGTTCGTACACGTCAAAATCTATAAACAATTTAAGATTTAATTAAGATTAAAATCTATACACGATAAGCTTATTAATATGCGTGATATGCACCATTTGTTTCCACTAGTTATTATTAAACTTTATATGACTCCACTTTTTACAAAAAAATTAATATATGTTGCGAATCTGAACTCACAATAAACTTCAGTATGTCAGAAGTGGGATTTGAACCCACGCCCTCTTTCGAAGACCAGAACTTGAGTTTGGCGCCTTAGACCACTCGGCCATCCTGACGTATTCAATTATGTTCGGATATTTCTTTGATAGTAAGAAACACAAACACCAATATGCAAAGAAAAATCATTTGCGTGCAAGAATATGATAAAATTTTAACTTGATAACATTGGGCAATTTCATTGTACTTCCGTGTTTAAAATTTATAATAAGACTTCACTTCTCACAAACATTACTTTTGAAAGTTTTTCGATCTTGTATTGTGTAAAAACTAAATCTAGTCATAACTCATCTACGAACTTATATGATTATGTCAGTGTCACATATTCATGATAAATTAAACCATTGCACTGCTTCATAAGTTATTGAGAGTTTAATCATGCCACTTAAAAAAATATATATGTTACTTTGTAACTTTAAAATGTATATCACGGAAGTTATTTTGAAAAGTTGACGATTTCTATTTTCAGCAAAGCATAAAGACGGAGAATTTAGAAAAAAAAATTATAGGAGAACTTAAAATAACTCGAAAATTAGAAAAAGATTCAAATGTGACCATCCGTGTACTTTACATACAGAGTAGATTTTGAATACCCGCGCCGTCTGTGGGAATCGAACCCACCACATGGTTAAAAGCCATGCGCTTTACCAGCTGAGCTAAGACGGCGTACATAGGGGTTTTGGATTATACAATCGTTAAATTTCTCTTATTTTCAATTTAGTTTTTCTACTAAATCTACCTACATGCCTTTTCTTATTTTGTATTAGGGTTTGACTCAAATGCAGTAGACTGATAAAGTCAAATTTTCAGACGTTAGTTCGTACACGTCAAAATCTATAAAACAGTTTAAGATTTAATTAAGATTAAAATCTATACACGATAAGCTTATTAATATGCGTGATATGCACCATTTTTTTCCACTAGTTATTATTAAACTTTATATGACTCCACTTTTTACAAAAAATTTAATATATGTTGCGATTCAAAACTCACAATAAACTTCAGTATATCAGAAGTGGGATTTGAACCCACGCCCTCTTTCGAAGACCAGAACTTGAGTCTGACGCCTTAGACCACTCGGCCATCCTGACGTCTTCAATTATGTTCAGATATTTCTTTGATATTAAGAAACACAAACACCAATATGCAAAGAAAAATCATTTGCGTGCAAGAATATGATAAAATTTTAACTTGATAACATTGGGCAATTTCATTGTACTTCCGTGTTTAAAATTTATAATAAGACTTCACTTCTCACAAACATTACTTTTGAAAGTTTTTCGATCTTGTATTGTGTAAAAACTAAATCTAGTCATAACTCATCTACGAACTTATATGATTATGTCAGTGTCACATATTCATGATAAATTAAACCATTGCACTGCTTCATAAGTTATTGAGAGTTTAGTCATGCCACTTAAAAAAAATATATATGTTACTTTGTAACTTTAAAATTAATATCACGGAAGTTATTTTTAAAAGTTGATGATTTCTATTTTCAGCAAAGCATACAGACGGAGAATTTAGATAAAAAATTATAGGAGAACTTAAAATAACTCGAAAATTAGAAAAAGATTCAAATGTGACCATCCGTGTACTTTACATACAGAGTAGATATTGAATGCCCGCGCCGTCTGTGGGAATCGAACCCACGACCACATGGTTAAAAGCCATGCGCTCTACCAGCTGAGCTAAGACGGCGTACATAGGGGTTTTGGATTATACAGTCATTAAATTTCTCTTATTTTCAATTTAGTTTTTCTACTAAATCTACCTACATGCCTTTTCTTATTTTGTATTAGGGTTTGACTCAAATGCAGTAGACTGATAAAGTCGAATTTTCAGACGTTAGTTCGTACACGTCAAAATCTATAAAACAATTTAAGATTTAATTAAGATTAAAATCTATACACGATAAGCTTATTAATATGCGTGATATGCACCTTTTGTTTCCACTAGTTATTATTAAACTTTATATGACTCCACTTTTTACAAAAAAATTAATATATGTTACGATTCTGAACTCACAATAAACTTCAGTATGTCAGAAGTGGGATTTGAACCCACGCCCTCTTTCGAAGACGAGAACTTGAGTCTGGCGCCTTAGACCACTCGGCCATCTTGACGTATTCAATTATGTTCGGATATTTCTTTGATAGTAAGAAACACAAACACCAATATGCAAAGAAAAATCATTTGCGTGCAAGAATATGATAAAATTTTAACTTGATAACATTGGGCAATTTCATTGCACTTCCGTGTTTAAAATTTATAATAAGACTTCACTTCTCACAAACGTTACTTTTGAAAGTTTTTCGATCTTGTATTGTGTAAAAACTAAATTTAGTCATAACTCATCTACGAACTTATATGATTATGTCAGTGTCACATATTCATGATAAATTAAACCATTGCACTGCTTCATAAGTTATTGAGAGTTTAGTCATGCACTTAAAAAAATATATATGTTACTTTGTAACTTTAAAATTTATATCACGGAAGTTATTTTGAAAAGTTGATGATTTCTATTTTCAGCAAAGCATACAGACGGAGAATTTAGATTAAAAATTATAGGAGAACTTAAAATAACTCGAAAATTAGAAAAAGATTCAAATGTGACCATCCGTGTACTTTACATACAGAGTAGATTTTGAATGCCCGCGCCGTCTGTGGGAATCGAACCCACGACTAGGGGTGGGCACTGAACCGGTTCAGGCCGAACCGGTTCCGGACCGGGCCGGAACTGTTTTAAACTGTCCGGTCCAGTAATAACTAGGGTTTTTTTTGGCTTAGGTTGGTCTAAAAAAAATTGGACTGGTTTGAACCGGTCCAGAACCGGTTTTGGACTGTTTTTTTTAAAAAACAAGTCCTGGACCGGTTTTATATGTCGGACCGGTTTTATCAATAAAAATCGGTCCAAAACCAGTCAGAAACCAATAAAAAACCGTTTTTTTTTTTTAAAAAATAGTCTCGGTCAAAACGCTTTTTTTTTTTTTTACTAAAAAGCGGTTCAAAACCGGTCCGGTCCGGACTGGTTTATTGGACTGGTTGGGAATACCCCTTGGACTGGTTCCAATTTAGGGGTTACAAACCAGTCCAATTTGGACCGGTCCACTCCGGACCGGTTCCAAACGGTCCGGTTCCAGACCAGTTCCGAACCAGTCCGGCCGGACCGGTTTTTATGCCCAAGCCTACCCACGACCACATGGTTAAAAGCCATGCGCTCTACCAGCTGAGCTAAGACGGCGTACATAGGGGTTTTGGATTATACAGTCGTTAAATTTCTCTTATTTTCAATTTAGTTTTTCTACTAAATCTACCTACATGCCTTTTCTTATTTTGTATTAGGGTTTGACTCAAATGCAGTAGACTGATAAAGTCGAGTTTTCAGACGTTAGTTCGTACACGTCAAAATCTATAAAACAGTTTAAGATTTAATTAAGATTAAAATATATACACGATAAGCTTATTAATATGCGTGATATGCACCATTTGTTTCCACTAGTTATTATTAAACTTTATATGACTCCACTTTTTACAAAAAAATTAATATATGTTGCGATTCTGAACTCACAATAAACTTCAGTATGTTAGAAGTGGGATTCGAACCCACACCCTCTTTCGAAGACCAGAACTTAAGTCTGGCGCCTTAGACCACTCGGCCATCCTGACGTATTCAATTATGTTCGGATATTTCTTTGATAGTAAGAAACACAAACACCAATATGCAAAGAAAAATCATTTGCGTGCAAGAATATGATAAAATTTTAACTTGATAACATTGGGCAATTTCATTGTACTTCCGTGTTTAAAATTTATAATAAGACTTCACTTCTCACAAACATTACTTTTGAAAGTTTTTCGATCTTGTATTGTGTAAAAACTAAATCTAGTCATAACTCATCTACGAACTTATATGATTATGTCAGTGTCACATATTCATGATAAATTAAACCATTGCACTGCTTCATAAGTTATTGAGAGTTTAATCATGCCACTTAAAAAAAATATATATGTTACTTTGTAACTTTAAAATGTATATCACGGAAGTTATTTTGAAAAGTTGACGATTTCTATTTTCAGCAAAGCATAAAGACGGAGAATTTAGAAAAAAAATTATAGGAGAACTTAAAATAACTCGAAAATTAGAAAAAGATTCAAATGTGACCATCCGTGTACTTTACATACAGAGTAGATTTTGAATGCCCGCGCCGTCTGTGGGAATCGAACCCACGACCACATGGTTAAAAGCCATGCGCTCTACCAGCTGAGCTAAGACGGCGTACATAGGGGTTTTGGATTATACAATCGTTAAATTTCTCTTATTTTCAATTTAGTTTTTCTACTAAATCTACCTACATGCCTTTTCTTATTTTGTATTAGGGTTTGACTCAAATGCAGTAGACTGATAAAGTCGAATTTTCAGACGTTAGTTCGTACACGTCAAAATCTATAAAACAATTTAAGATTTAATTAAGATTAAAATCTATACACGATAAGCTTATTAATATGCGTGATATGCACCATTTGTTTCCACTAGTTATTATTAAACTTTATATGACTCCACTTTTTACAAAAAAATTAATATATGTTGCGACTCTGAACTCACAATAAACTTCAGTATGTCAGAAGTGGGATTTGAACCCACGCCCTCTTTCGAAGACCAGAACTTGAGTCTGGCGCCTTAGACCACTCGGCCATCCTGACGTATTCAATTATGTTTGGATATTTCTTTGATAGTAAGAAACACAAACACCAATATGCAAAGAAAAATCATTTGCGTGCAAGAATATGATAAAATTTTAACTTGATAACATTGGTCAATTTCATTGTACTTCCGTGTTTAAAATTTATAATAAGACTTCACTTGTCACAAACATTACTTTTGAAAGTTTTTCGATCTTGTATTGTGTAAAAACTAAATCTAGTCATAACTCATCTACGAACTTATATGATTATGTCAGTGTCACATATTCATGATAAATTAAACCATTGTACTGCTTCATAAGTTATTGAGAGTTTAATCATGCCACTTAAAAAAAATATATATGTTACTTTGTAACTTTAAAATGTATGTCACGGAAGTTATTTACATACAGAGTAGATTTTGAATGCCCGCGCCGTCTGTGGGAATCGAACCCACGACCACATGGTTAAAAGCCATGCGCTCTACCAGCTGAGCTAAGACGGCGTACATAGGGGTTTTGGATTATACAATCGTTAAATTTATCTTATTTTCAATTTAGTTTTTCTACTAAATCTACCTACATGCCTTTTCTTATTTTGTATTAGGGTTTGACTCAAATGCAGTAGACTGATAAAGTCGAATTTTCAGACGTTAGTTCGTACACGTCAAAATCTATAAACAATTTAAGATTTAATTAAGATTAAAATCTATACACGATAAGCTTATTAATATGCGTGATATGCACCATTTGTTTCCACTAGTTATTATTAAACTTTATATGACTCCACTTTTTACAAAAAAATTAATATATGTTGCGAATCTGAACTCACAATAAACTTCAGTATGTCAGAAGTGGGATTTAAACCCACGCCCTCTTTCGAAGACCAGAACTTGAGTCTGGCGCCTTAGACCACTCGGCCATCCTGACGTATTCAATTATGTTCGGATATTTCTTTGATAGTAAGAAACACAAACACCAATATGCAAAGAAAAATCATTTGCGTGCAAGAATATGATAAAATTTTAACTTGATAACATTGGGCAATTTCATTGTACTTCCGTGTTTAAAATTTATAATAAGACTTCACTTGTCACAAACATTACTTTTGAAAGTTTTTCGATCTTGTATTGTGTAAAAACTAAATCTAGTCATAACTCATCTACGAACTTATATGATTATGTCAGTGTCACATATTCATGATAAATTAAACCATTGTACTGCTTCATAAGTTATTGAGAGTTTAATCATGCCACTTAAAAAAAATATATATGTTACTTTGTAACTTTAAAATGTATGTCACGGAAGTTATTTACATACAGAGTAGATTTTGAATGCCCGCGCCGTCTGTGGGAATCGAACCCACGACCACATGGTTAAAAGCCATGCGCTCTACCAGCTGAGCTAAGACGGCGTACATAGGGGTTTTGGATTATACAATCGTTAAATTTCTCTTATTTTCAATTTAGTTTTTCTACTAAATCTACCTACATGCCTTTTCTTATTTTGTATTAGGGTTTGACTCAAATGCAGTAGACTGATAAAGTCGAATTTTCAGACGTTAGTTCGTACACGTCAAAATCTATAAAACAATTTAAGATTTAATTAAGATTAAAATCTATACACGATAAGCTTATTAATATGCGTGATATGCACCATTTGTTTCCACTAGTTATTATTAAACTTTATATGACTCCACTTTTTACAAAAAAATTAATATATGTTACGACTCTGAACTCACAATAAACTTCAGTATGTCAGAAGTGGGATTTGAACCCACGCCCTCTTTCGAAGACCAGAACTTGAGTCTGGCGCCTTAGACCACTCGGCCATCCTGACGTATTCAATTATGTTCGGATATTTCTTTGATAGTAAGAAACACAAACACCAATATGCAAAGAAAAATCATTTGCGTGCAAGAATATGATAAAATTTTAACTTGATAACATTGGGCAATTTCATTGTACTTCCGTGTTTAAAATTTATAATAAGACTTCACTTGTCACAAACATTACTTTTGAAAGTTTTTCGATCTTGTATTGTGTAAAAACTAAATCTAGTCATAACTCATCTACGAACTTATATGATTATGTCAGTGTCACATATTCATGATAAATTAAACCATTGTACTGCTTCATAAGTTATTGAGAGTTTAATCATGCCACTTAAAAAAAATATATATGTTACTTTGTAACTTTAAAATGTATGTCACGGAAGTTATTTACATACAGAGTAGATTTTGAATGCCCGCGCCGTCTGTGGGAATCGAACCCACGACCACATGGTTAAAAGCCATGCGCTCTACCAGCTGAGCTAAGACGGCATACATAGGGGTTTTGGATTATACAATCGTTAAATTTCTCTTATTTTCAATTTAGTTTTTCTACTAAATCTACCTACATGCCTTTTCTTATTTTGTATTAGGGTTTGACTCAAATGCAGTAGAATGATAAAGTCGAATTTTCAGACGTTAGTTCGTACACGTCAAAATCTATAAAACAATTTAAGATTTAATTAAGATTAAAATCTATACACGATAAGCTTATTAATATGCGTGATATGCACCATTTGTTTCCACTAGTTATTATTAAACTTTATATGACTCCACTTTTTACAAAAAAATTAATATATGTTGCGACTCTGAACTCACAATAAACTTCAGTATGTCAGAAGTGGGATTTGAACCCACGCCCTCTTTCGAAGACCAGAACTTGAGTCTGGCGCCTTAGACCACTCGGCCATCCTGACGTATTCAATTATGTTCGGATATTTCTTTGATAGTAAGAAACACAAACACCAATATGCAAAGAAAAATCATTTGCGTGCAAGAATATGATAAAATTTTAACTTGATAACATTGGGCAATTTCATTGTACTTCCGTGTTTAAAATTTATAATAAGACTTCACTTGTCACAAACATTACTTTTGAAAGTTTTTCGATCTTGTATTGTGTAAAAACTAAATCTAGTCATAACTCATCTACGAACTTATATGATTATGTCAGTGTCACATATTCATGATAAATTAAACCATTGTACTGCTTCATAAGTTATTGAGAGTTTAGTCATGCCACTTAAAAAAATATATATGTTACTTTGTAACTTTAAAATGTATGTCACGGAAGTTATTTACATACATAGTAGATTTTGAATGCCCGCGCCGTCTGTGGGAATCGAACCCACGACCACATGGTTAAAAGCCATGCGCTCTACCAGCTGAGCTAAGACGGCATACATAGGGGTTTTGGATTATACAATCGTTAAATTTCTCTTATTTTCAATTTAGTTTTTCTACTAAATCTACCTACATGCCTTTTCTTATTTTGTATTAGGGTTTGACTCAAATGCAGTAGACTGATAAAGTCGAATTTTCAGACGTTAGTTCGTACACGTCAAAATCTATAAAACAATTTAAGATTTAATTAAGATTAAAATCTATACACGATAAGCTTATTAATATGCGTGATATGCACCATTTGTTTCCACTAGTTATTATTAAACTTTATATGACTCCACTTTTTACAAAAAAATTAATATATGTTGCGACTCTGAACTCACAATAAACTTCAGTATGTCAGAAGTGGGATTTGAACCCACGCCCTCTTTCGAAGACCAGAACTTGAGTCTGGCGCCTTAGACCACTCGGCCATCCTGACGTATTCAATTATGTTCGGATATTTCTTTGATAGTAAGAAACACAACGACCAATATGCAAAGAAAAATCATTTGCGTGCAAGAATATGATAAAATTTTAACTTGATAACATTGGGCAATTTCATTAAACTTCCGTGTTTAAAATTTATAATAAGACTTCACTTCTCACAAACATTACTTTTGAAAGTTTTTCGATCTTGTATTGTGTAAAAACTAAATCTAGTCATAACTCATCTACGAACTTATATGATTATGTCAGTGTCACATATTCATGATAAATTAAACCATTGCACTGCTTCATAAGTTATTGAGAGTTTAATCATGCCACTAAAAAAAATATATATGTTACTTTGTAACTTTAAAATGTATATCACGGAAGTTATTTTGAAAAGTTGACGATTTCTATTTTCAGCAAAGCATAAAGACGGAGAATTTAGAAAAAAAATTATAGGAGAACTTAAAATAACTCGAAAATTAGAAAAAGATTCAAATGTGACCATCCGTGTACTTTACATACAGAGTAGATTTTGAATGCCCGCGACGTCTGTTGGAATCGAACCCACCACATGGTTAAAAGCCATGCGCTTTACCAGCTGAGCTAAGACGGCGTACATAGGGGTTTTGGATTATACAATCGTTAAATTTCTCTTATTTTCAATTTAGTTCTTCTACTAAATCTACCTACATGCCTTTTCTTATTTTGTATTAGGGTTTGAATCAAATGCAGTAGACTGATAAAGTCGAATTTTCAGACGTTAGTTCGTACACGTCAAAATCTATAAAACAGTTTAAGATTTAATTAAGATTAAAATCTATACACGATAAGCTTATTAATATGCGTGATATGCACCATTTTTTTCCACTAGTTAATATTAAACTTTATATGACTCCACTTTTTACAAAAAATTTAACATATGTTGCGATTCTGAACTCACAATAAACTTCAGTATGTCAGAAGTGGGATTTGAACCCACGCCCTCTTTCGAAGACCAGAACTTGAGTCTGACGCCTTAGACCACTCGGCCATCCTGACGTCTTCAATTATGTTCGGATATTTCTTTGATAGTAAGAAACACAAACACCAATATGCAAAGAAAAATCATTTGCGTGCAAGAATATGATAAAATTTTAACTTGATAACATTGGGCAATTTCATTGTACTTCCGTGTTTAAAATTTATTATAAGACTTCACTTCTCACAAACATTACTTTTGAAAGTTTTTCGATCTTGTATTGTGTAAAAAATAAATTTAGTCATCACTCATCTACGAACTTATATGATTATGTCAGTGTCACATATTCATGATAAATTAAACCATTGCACTGCTTCATAAGTTATTGAGAGTTTAGTCATGCCACTTAAAAAAAATATATATGTTACTTTGTAACTTTAAAATTAATATCACGGAAGTTATTTTTAAGGGTTAAGAACCTATGAAAGGTCTGAACTATCACCCATGTTAACGGGAGAGGTCTGAAATTTAAAAAGTTAATAACAGAGGTCCGAAATTTCAATTTTGTTGATTTGAGGTTTTCCGTCCATTTTTAGGGTTAAATTTAACAGAATTGTGTGAAATGATATTTTTGCCCCTTTAATATTTTGTTTTATTTAATATTTTATTTAAGGAAATGTGAAATGACAATTTTACCCCTAATGTCAAATTAAAACCACCCAACTCCGGCCACCACCACCCGACTCCGGCCACCACCACCCGACTCCGGCGACCACCACCTCGACTCCGACGACCACCACCCCGGCTCCGGTGACCCGACTCCGGCCACCACGGGGCCAAAAAAGCTCCGATCGGTGCCAAAAACAGAGCAAGGGAAATGAAAAATGTGATATCAAATGCAATGATGATGATCAAAGTAAGAGAAACTCAGGATTTATCGAAGTGATAAGTCCGGAAGGTGAGGTTTATATCTGCAGCACCGATTTAGAGCTGGGTCAGCATCAAGATTCGCTGATGGAGCTGGGTTGTGCTTGCAAAAGTGATCTTGCATTAGTGCATTATTCATGTGCATTGAAATGGTTTATCAACCACGGTTCAACCGTATGTGAAATCTGCGGGAACGTTACTAAGAATATCAGACTCTCGGACTTCAAGAAAGTGATTGGGTCTCTGAAGGATTATGATTTGTTAAGGGAAAGGACTGCTAGTGGAGAACCCACTGTACAGCTGCAAATGACCACAGGTATAGACCCTGATGCTGTTGCTGCCATTCGGAGGCAACGGCTAAGTGAGATTTCATTATGGTTCAATCCACATCGGAGCCACAGAGCTCCAGATCGGAGCTCTGTGGTCCCGGCCGGAGCCACAGAGCTCCGACCGGAGCTTTTTGGCTCCGATCGGAGCTTTTTTGGCCCCGACCGGAGTCCAATCGGGGCCGGTGGCTCCGATCGGAGCTCAATCGGGGCCGGTGGCTCCGATTTTGGCCCAATCGGAGCCTTGGTGGTGGTCGCCGGAGCCTTGGTGGTGGTCGCCGGAGTACGGTGGTGGTCGCCGGAGTACGATTGGTGGTCGCCGGAGTACGATTGGTGGTCGCCGGAGTACGATTGGTGGTCGTCGGAGTACCGTGGTGGCTTCAAGGGCATTTTGGTCTTTTCACTCCATGCATGTGAGGGGCACACTTGATAGAAGGGCATTTTTGGTATTTTATTTAATTTCCGGTCACATGCCAAGCATGTGACCAACTTCCATTAGTTTTAACGAAAAAAACTAACGGAGACCGCTGTTATCAACAAAACAGAAATTTCAGACCTCTGTTATTAACTTTTTAAATTTCAGACCTCTCCCGTTAACATGGGTGATAGTTCAGACCTTTCATAGGTTCTTAACCCTATTTTTAAAAGTTGATGATTTCTATTTTCAGCAAAGCATACAGACGGAGAATTTAGATAAAAAATTATAGGAGAACTTAAAATAACTCGAAAATTAGAAAAAGATTCAAATGTGACCATCCGTGTACTTTACATACAAAGTAGATTTTGAATGCCCGCGCCGTCTGTGGGAATCAAACCCACGACCACATGGTTAAAAGCCATGCGCTCTACCAGCTGAGCTAAGACGGCGTACATAGAGGTTTTGGATTATACAGTCATTAAATTTCTCTTATTTTCAATTTAGTTTTTCTACTAAATCTACCTACATGCCTTTTCTTATTTTGTATTAGGGTTTGACTCAAATGCAGTAGACTGATAAAGTCGAATTTTCAGACGTTAGTTCGTACACGTCAAAATCTATAAAACAGTTTAAGATTTAATTAAGATTAAAATCTATACACGATAAGCTTATTAATATGCGTGATATGCACCATTTGTTTCCACTAGTTATTATTAAACTTTATATGACTCCACCTTTTACAAAAAAATTAATATATGTTGCGATTCTGAACTCACAATAAACTTCAGTATGTCAGAAGTGGGATTTGAAACCCACGCCCTCTTTAGAAGACCAGAACTTGAGTCTGGCGCCTTAGACCACTCGGCCATCCTGACGTATTCAATTATGTTCGGATATTTCTTTGATAGTAAGAAACACAAACACCAATATGCAAAGAAAAATCATTTGCGTGCAAGAATATGATAAAATTTTAACTTGATAACATTGGGCAATTTCATTGTACTTCCGTGTTTAAAATTTATAATAAGACTTCACTTCTCACAAACATTACTTTTGAAAGTTTTTCGATCTTGTATTGTGTAAAAACTAAATTTAGTCATAACTCATCTACGAACTTATATGATTATGTCAGTGTCACATATTCATGATAAATTAAACCATTGCACTGCTTCATAAGTTATTGAGAGTTTAATCATGCCACATAAAAAAAATATATATGTTACTTTGTAACTTTAAAATGTATATCACGGAAGTTATTTTGAAAAGTTGACGATTTCTATTTTCAGCAAAGCATAAAGACGGAGAATTTAGAAAAAAAATTATAGGAGAACTTAAAATAACTCGAAAATTAGAAAAAGATTCAAACGTGACCATCCGTGTACTTTCCATATATTGATTATATTTTGAATCCATGCGCCGTTTGTGGGAATCGAACCACGACCACATGGTTAAAAGCCATGCGCTTTACCAGCTGAGCTAAGACGGCGTACATAGGGGTTTTGGATTATACAGTCGTTAAATTTCTCTTATTTTCAATTTAGTTCTTCTACTAAATCTACCTACATGCTTTTTCTTATTTTGTATTAGGGTTTGACTCAAATGCAGTAGACTGATAAAGTCGAATTTTCAGACGTTAGTTTGTACACGTCAAAATCTATAAAACAGTTTAAGATTTAATTAAGATTAAAATCTATACACGATAAGCTTATTAATATGCGTGATATGCACCATTTGTTTCCACTAGTTATTATTAAACTTTATATGACTCCACTTTTTACAAAAAAATTAATATATGTTGCGACTCTGAACTCTCAATAAACTTCAGTATGTCAGAAGTGAGATTTGAACCCACGCCCTCTTTCGAAGACCAGAACTTGAGTCTGGCGCCTTAGACCACTCGGCCATCCTGACGTATTCAATTATGTTCGGATATTTCTTTGATAGTAAGAAACACAAACACCAATATGCAAAGAAAAATCATTTGCGTGCAAGAATATGATAAAATTTTAACTTGATAACATTGGGCAATTTCATTGTACTTCCGTGTTTAAAATTTATAATAAGACTTCACTTCTCACAAACATTACTTTTGAAAGTTTTTCGATCTTGTATTGTGTAAAAACTAAATTTAGTCATAACTCATCTACGAACTTATATGATTATGTCAGTGTCACATATTCATGATAAATTAAACCATTGCACTGCTTCATAAGTTATTGAGAGTTTAATCATGCCACTTAAAAAAAATATATATGTTACTTTGTAACTTTAAAATGTATATCACGGAAGTTATTTTGAAAAGTTGATGATTTCTATTTTCAGCAAAGCATAAAGACGGAGAATTTAGAAAAAAAAATTATAGGAGAACTTAAAATAACTCGAAAATTAGAAAAAGATTCAAATGTGACCATCCGTGTTTTTTACATATAGATTAGATTTTGAATGCCCGCGCCGTCTGTGGGAATCGAACCCACAACCACATGGTTAAAAGCCATGCGCTTTACCAGCTGAGCTAAGACGGCGTACATAGGGATTTTGGATTATACAGTCGTTAAATTTCGCTTATTTTGGAAAAAAGCTATGATTGGTCCCTATACTATGCATAATGGATCGATTTGATCCCTATACTATTTTTGGATTTGATTTAATCCCTATACTATTCAACTTGGGTCTTTTTTAGTCCTTCCATTAACTTCCATGAAATTTTCCGTTAACTTTTGATGAGTTGTAATCTTATTTTCCACGTGTGTTGCCATGTCATCGATATCTCTCTTCCATGTAACATTCTCTCTCTTCTACAATATAAATATACTATATGTAATAAATATTAATTTATATTAAATATAAGCATATTTAGATAAGAGAGGAGTGGGAGAACCCGGTCGGCACTAATATAAGTCGCAAAGGAAGAAAAATGACTTGCAAAACTTGTTTCAAAAGTGATCATAATTCAAGGACACGTCCTGAGAAAGATAGGGTATGTTGAAATAAATTAATCTTATGTCTAATAATTAATATTTTTATTTTATGAGAAATTATAGATATATTTGTCTGTACTTTAGGGTGGAGCCTATGATTCAAGGAAGGTAAGCAAAGGAATGAGGAAAAGTCTACTTACGACGAATGTAAGCTTGGCATAAAAGTTCTCCTTATTTATGTTTTTTTTTTTTCTTACTATATGGTGTACTAATTTTTTTTTCCATCCATAGCCTCAATCAAGCAAAGAGCAATAGTAGGTTTGAAGATCATAAGACACCTTCATCACTTGAGGATGGTTATAAGGGGAATATATGAAAATTAGAAATTCTAGATACTTGTTATTTAAATTTAGGTTTATTTGATTATATTCAGACTATTTACTTATAATATTTTCAAAATATTCTACTCTTTGTTTTGTAGATTGTCTGTTTTATTAAGAACAGGCTTTGATTTGGAGTGAGTTAGTTGTGTAGGTTTATTATATATACTCTTTAAGTTCATGATTTTTTTTACTATCTTTATTATATTTTTTTTAAGTAAGGACAAGCGATATTTTTGTAAGAAAATTAGCAAATAGATGAACATCGGGTAATAACAAAAATATTAACAATTTTTAATAGTAAAAAATTAAATTTTGTTTTGGCCGAATAGTAAACAATTAATTACCATGTTTTATTTACAATGTATATATATATATATATATATATATATATATATATATATATATATATATATATATGTTCATATAAACATTAGGAGAGAGAGAAATGAAAAGAGGTTGATGACATGGCAACACACGTGGAAAATAAGATGACAACTCATCAAAAGTTAACGGAAAATTCCATGGAAGTTAACGGAAGGACTAAAAAAGACTCAAATTGAATAGTATAGGGATTAAATCAGTTCCAAAAATAGTATAGGGATCAAATCGATCCATTATGCATAGTATAGGGACCAATCATGGCCTTTTCAATTTAGTTCTTCTACTAAATCTACCTACATGCCTTTTCTTATTTTGTATTAGGGTTTGACTCAAATGCAGTAGACTGATAAAGTCGAATTTTCAGACGTTAGTTCGTACACGTCAAAATCTATAAAACAGTTTAAGATTTAATTAAGATTAAAATCTATACACGATAAGCTTATTAATATGCGTGATATGCACCATTTGTTTCCACTAGTTATTATTAAACTTTATATGACTCCACTTTTTACAAAAAAATTAATATATGTTGCGATTCTGAACTCACAATAAACTTCAGTATGTCAAAAGTGGGATTTGAACCCACGCCCTCTTTCGAAGACCAGAACTTGAGTTTTGCGCCTTAGACCACTCGGCCATCCTGACGTATTCAATTATATTCGGATATTTCTTTGATAGTAAGAAACACAAACACCAATATGCAAAGAAAAATCATTTGCGTGCAAGAATATGATAAAATTTTAACTTGATAACATTGGGCAATTTCATTGTACTTCCGTGTTTAAAATTTATAATAAGACTTCACTTCTCACAAACATTACTTTTGAAAGTTTTTCGATCTTGTATTGTGTAAAAACTAAATTTAGTCATAACTCATCTACGAACTTATATGATTATGTCAGTGTCACATATTCATGATAAATTAAACCATTGCACTGCTTCATAAGTTATTGAGAGTTTAATCATGCCACTTAAAAAAAAATATATATGTTACTTTGTAACTTTAAAATGTATATCACGGAAGTTATTTTGAAAAGTTGATGATTTCTATTTTCAGCAAAGCATAAAGACGGAGAATTTAGAAAAAAATTATAGGAGAACTTAAAATAACTCAAAAATTAGAAAAAGATTCAAATGTGACCATCCGTGTACTTTCTATATATTGAGTATATTTTGAATCCCTGCGCCGTCTGTGGGAATCGAACCACGACCACATGGTTAAAAGCCATGCGCTCTACCAGCTGAGCTAAGATGGCGTACATAGTAGTTTTGGATTATACAGTCGTTAAATTTCTCTTATTTTCAATTTAGCTCTTCTACTAAATCTACCTACATGCCTTTTCTTATTTTGTATTAGGGTTTTACTCAAATGCAGTCTACTGATAATGTCGAATTTTCAGACGTTAGTTCATACACGTCAAAATCTATAAAAACGGTTTAAGATTTAATTGAGATTAAAATCTATACACGATAAGCTTATTAATATGCGTGATATGCACCATTTGTTGCCACTAGTTATTATTAAACATTCCATGACTTCACGTTTTACAAAAAATTTAATATATGTTGCGATTGTGAACTCATAATAAACTAGAGTATGTCAGAAGTGGGATTTGAACCCACGCCCTCTTTCGAAGACCAGAACTTGAGTCTGGCGCCTTAGACCACTCGGCCATCCTGACATATCCAATTATGTTCAGATATTTCTTTGATAGTACGTAACACAAACAATACGAAAAGAGAAATCATTTGCGTGCAAGAATATGATAAAATTTTAACTTGATAACATTGGGCAATTTCGTTGTACTTCAGTTTTAAAAATTTATAATAAGACTTCACTTCTCACGAACATTACTTTTGAAAGTTTTTCGATCTTGTATCGTGTAAAAACTAAATTTAGTCATAACTCATCTACGAACTTGTATGATTATGTCAGTGTCACGTATTCATGATAAATTAAACCATTGCACTATTTCACAAGTTATCGAGAGTTTAATCGAGCCATTTAAAAAAATATATATGATACTTTGTAACTTTAAAATGTATATCACAGAAGTTATTTTGAAAAGTTGCTGATTTCTATTTTCAGCAAAACATAAAGACAGAGATTTTAGAAAAAATATATAGGAGAACTTAAAATAACTCGAACATTAGAAAAAGATACAAATGTGACTATCCGTGTAATTTGTTACTTTTTAATGTATATCATTGAAGTTATTTTTAAAAATTTGCAAAATGGAATATAGGGAAGGGTTCAAAAGTGAACATCCGCGTAGTATGCATTTTAAGTAAATTTTTATACCATGCATCGTCTGTGGGAATCGAACCGACGACCAATGGTTAATAGTCATGCACTCTACTAGCTGAGCTAAGACAGCTTACATCAATTATTTTGATTATACAGTACTTAATTTTCTCTTATTGTAACTTATTTCTTCTACTAAATCTACCTACATGTGTTTTCTTACTTTGTATTAGGGTTTGACTCAAATGCAATCTACTGATGCAGTCGAATTTTCAACCGTTAGTTCAGACACATCAAAATCTATACAACTGTTTGAAATTTAATTAAGATTGAGCTATTTAAATCTTTTGAGTGAAGTAAAATATCTTTTGATATTTTCCTTGTGGAGATTATGTAATTAAAGTTGTTTTTTTTTATTAAAATTACAAAGGTTATAACATTAGTAAAACAAAAAATAATTATTACAAAAATAAAAACGGAATTTGAGAAAACCGATATTTTACAAATACTATGTAATATCATTGTGCATGCTCTAATAAATCACATTTCATTGTACTTTTGTGTTAAAAATTTATAATTAGACTTCACTTCTCACAAACATTACTTTTGAAAGTTTTTCGATCTTGTATCGTGTAAAAACTAAATTTAGTCATAACTCATCTACGAACTTATATGATTATGTCAGTGTCACATATTCATGATAATTTACACCATTTCACTATTTCACAAGTTATCGAGAGTTTAATCGAGTCACTTAAAAAAAATATATATTTTACTTTGTAACTTTAAAATTTATATCACGGAAGTTATTTTGAAAAGTTGATGATTTCTATTTTCAGCAAAGCATAAAGAGGGAGAATTTAGAAAAAAAATTATAGGAGAACTTAAAATAACTCGAACATTAGAAAAAGATTCAAATGTGACCATCCGTGTACTTTACATATCAATTAGATTTTGAATCCATGCGCCGTCTTTGGGAATCAAACCCACGACCACATGGTTAAAAGTCATGCGCTCTACCAGCTGAGCTAAGACGGCGTACATAGTTGTTTTAAATTATACAGTCCATAAATTTCTCTTAGTTTCCATTTAGTTCTTCTACTAAATATACCTACATGCCTTTTCTTATTTTGTATTAGGGCTTGACTCAAATGCAGTCGACGGATGAAGTCGAATTTTCGGCCGTTAGTTCATACACGTCAAAATCTATAAAAAAGTTTAAGATTTAATTAAGATTAAAATCTTTACACAATAAGCTTATTAATATGCGTGATATGCACCATTTTTTGCCACTAGTTATTATTAAACACTCTATGACTTTTACTGTTTACAAAATTTTTAAAATATGTTGCGATTGTGAACTCACAATAAACTTCAGTATGTCAGAAGTGGGATTTGAACCCACGCCTTCTTTCGAAGACCAGAACTTGAGTCTGGCGCCTTAGACCACTCGGCCATCCTGACGTATTCAATTATGTTCGGATATTTCTTTGATAGTACGTAACACAAACACCAATATGCAAAGAAAAATCATTTGCGTGCAAGAATATGATAAAATTTTAACTTGATAACATTGGGCAATTTCATTGTACTTCTGTGTTAAAAATTTATAATTAGACTTCACTTCTCACAAACATTACTTTTGAAAGTTTTTCGATCTTGTATCGTGTAAAAACTAAATTTAGTCATAACTCATCTACGAACTTATATGATTATGTCAGTGTCACATATTCATGATAATTTACACCATTGCACTATTTCACAACTTATCGAGAGTTTAATCGAGCCACTTAAAAAAAAATATATTTTACTTTGTAACTTTTTAATCTATATCATTGAAGTTATTTTGAAAAATTGGCAAAATGGAATATAGAGAAGGGTTCAAAAGTGAACATCCGCGAAGTATGCATTTTAAGTAAATTTTATACCATACATCGTTTGTGGGAATTGAACCGACGACCAATGGTTAAAAGTCATGCACTCTACTAGCTGAGCTAGGACAGCTTACATAAATTATTTTGATTATACAGTCCTCAATTTTCTCTTATTGTAACTTAGTTCTTCTACTAAATCTACCTACATGTTTTTTCTTACTTTGTATTAGAGTTTGACTCAAACGCAATCTACTGATGCAGTCGAATTTTCAACCGTTAGTTCAGACACATCAAAATCTATACAACTATTTGAAATTTAATTAAGATTCTATTTAAACCTTTTGAGTGAAGTAAAATATCTTTTGATATTTTCCTTGTGGAGATTATGTAATTAAAGTTGTTTTTTTATTAAAATTACAAAGGTTATAACATTAGTAAAACAAAAAATAATTATTTACAAAAAAAAGGGAATTTGAGAAAACCGATATTTTACTAATACTATGTAATATCATAGATGCTCTAATAAATCACATTTCAGATATATATATATATATATATATATATATATATATATGGATGAATTTATAATAATAATATTATTATAATAATAAATTCTAAAAAGAGAAGAAAAACAAAGTGCCCAAAAACGTTATCCCAAAAGAGTTGTGGTAGAAGCAATCAAACCACACAGACAGACAATGAGATGCTTCGCTTATCGATCCTCACCTCTTCCATTTATCCTCCGACAACAACAACAACACACGAATGCTCCGAAGATTGTCCATCTCCTTCTCCGCCGTAGCAGTTGCAGCAGCTATGGCTTCTGTAGTGCACCGCTGTCGTCGTCTATGGTGTCTCAACGAAGCAATTCCTCCATGAATGATCTGCTCTCACTCCCTGTCACTAAATCCCACCCCAAACCCGGCGATATCTTCGTCTTCCTCCAAACAGGGTATGTATTGTATCTATCTCCATTGATACCTTCTTCTCTTTTAGGCTAACACGATAGCAACACCCGTAACATACTTGTAAAGTGAGTTGTGTCATATCGGATTGATTAAATAGTTGGAATACTAAAGTGGGCTACTCTTAATATTACAAATTGGTTTTAGTATGGAATTTCACTGGGCTTATGTAGTGGGCATGGACTCGTTCCCTAGTTTTACTCGTCTAATAACTGGTATCAGAGCCGATGACTCGGTTCGGAAGTCTGAGTGGGCTCAAAAGTGGTGAGTCCGGTAAGGACGGCGATACATGGTACATGTTGTTTCGAGTTTGGCTTTGGCTCGGTGCAATGCATGGCCGTTCGAGGGGCTGGTTTGAAAATTCCACAGTTTGGTGTCGTGGTCGTTAAGGGGGAGTTACGATGTGGGTAGGCTCCCAGGCGAGTTACAGTGCACTCACAATGAAATGAGAGATTGATAACTGTACATGTGAGTGAGTTGTACCACATCGAATAGATTAAAGAATTGGAATACTATATAAGCTTGGTGGACTACTCATAATATTACCAATTGGTTTTAGTATGACTTCACTTGGTTTATGTAGTGGGTCTAGGCTAACTCCCATTTTTACTCATCAGACAACTGGTAACAGAGCCGATGGCTCGGTTCGGAAGTCTGAGTGGGCACAAAAGTGGTGAGTCCGGTAAGGACGGCGATACGTGGTACATGTTGTTTCGAGTTTGGCTCCGGCTCGGTGCAATGCATGGCCGTTCAAGGGGCTGGTTTGAAAATTCCACAGTTTGGTGTCGTGGACGTTAATGTGAGTTACGATGTGGGTAGACTCCCAGGAGCTACAGTGCACTCACAATGAAATGAGAGATTGTTAAGTGTACATGTGTGTGAGTTGTACCACGTCGAATAGATTGAAGAGTTGGAACATTATATAAGCTTGGTGGGCTACTCCTACTATTACCAATTGGTTTTAGTATGGAATCTCATTGAGATTATGTAGTGGGTCTGGACTCGCTTCCCAGTTTTTATCTTCTAACAATACTTGCTACAAATTTAGACTAATTACCACTCGTATCGGGTTAGACCGTAAGAAGTAAAGTGTTTGTTATAGATATTTTTACATTCTAAATGTCTCAACGGGGTTTGAACCCCCGACCTGAGATTGAACCCCTAGCCCCATAGTTAAATCGTAACGTGGTGAACTACATCCAACTACCTAAAACATTATATGTTTAAAGTGAGAATACGCCTGCATACACCAAATTTTAACAAAAAATGAAATCTGAGACCGTTCATTTTAATAATTTAAATTCAGACACCAAATTTCAACATTTATGAAATTTCAGACATTTTATAGGTTCTTAACCGTTATATTTTTAGATAAAAATTACCTAGTTTGTTAGTAAAATAATGTTGAATGCATGTGATGTGGCAGGGGAGTGCTTCTATTTGCTTACTGGATAGCCAATTTTGTAGTGCCTAATTGGTTAACCAAATCCATGGGATATGACAAAATGGGTGAGAATAATCCAGACACCATCACAAAACCTAAGGATAATGAAGGAAATAATTCAACAGCAGATAAAGAAGATGAAGATGAAGATAAAGTGAGCTCCCTATCTAAGAAACAAGGCTTTGGTAGTAACAGCAGCAGCAGCAAAAGAAAATCCAGAAAATCCAGCTAGCTACTTTCTTCTTCCATCACATTATCTACATGGTTTATTTGAAAAGTTAAACATTATTGCTTGCTATTCTCTACCAATTCTATTCATTTTTTATTAAGAATAAGACGCGCGCTATCGAATATCTCATTTGGGTCAGTATCATAGGCTTTAGTCGGGTTCCTATACTTTTTTAATAAGAGGTTTTACGCGCTTTGATTATATAAGATACGTCGTAATTAACTTTTTTATAAATTTAAATTTCTAAGTGAATATAATCGACACACTCTTATGTATGTTTTCTCTGTAAGGTTCGTTCACGGATGGTGAGTCAGAGCCTAAGATCAAGCTAAAAGGTGTAGTTGATGGACAACATGTGAATATTCTTGTAGGGTTCGGCTAAAATAAACTCGAGTTTATTTCAACTCGATTTCTCAGCAATCAGATTATGCATGTGTAAGAAACACTTTTTATCTCTCCTCAATTATGATTGATTCTATCTCATGATCTAATGACTGAGAAATCAAGTTTAAATAAACTCGACTGCATTTTAGCCAGCCCCATTCTTGTATACCTCGAGGGACGGAGAAGACTAGATTAGCCGATAGATGATTATCGGTTTAAGGACGTAAGCTGCCCCTTATTTTTCAGGGTAAGTAGGGGGTAGAGAAAATGTCACGAGCCAATTAATGTTCGAGTACCAATCGATACGGCACTGAAGTAACCAATGTCTTACTTGCATAAAAAACTTGGACGATTTTCAATAAAGGTACCCTGTATGAAACTTATTGAAGTATGAATAAGAACGTGTCCAACGCTTTCAGTCTCAAGTTCGAATTTATGGAACAGTTGGTTAAAACGTGATGGGATTGACTCGGAAAAAACTCGAATTCGATTCGAAAAAATTCGAGTCGAGCTCGAGCTTGATAATGCTCAGCTCGAATGTTTTCAAACGGAATTCGAGTTTTTCCGAGTGAATCCCAAGTAGCTTGACTCGTTTACATCCTAAGAGATGTGTCATTTGATCCACTCTCTATCTCAGCTGTATAACTTTATGTAATCAATTATGTAACTAGTTATCCAAAAAAAAACATAAACATAAGATTAAAGAACATCAATATTGAGGATCGACATATATAGATATAAACCTCAAGAACAACCCAGGTAAAAATCAAGAACGAAATTGAGAGACGAACCAAAATCAGATTCCTTAAATTAAATTCTTCATTGGATTGGATTGGAGACTGGTGTGAGTTGAAGACGAGAATTAGAAGCCTGTCTCTTTTTGACGATCTGCTTCTTTCTACGGAGATTTTCGTGGTTTGCCAGAATACAGACATCGCCGTCGCAGACATATCTCATGCTGGTCTCCGATGAAGAAGAAGAAGAAGAAGGTGCGTCAGATTCCGACGAGCATGCGCAGCTGAAAATGGTTGAGAGCAGAGCCATGGCGGTTGTCTTCTTCTTCTGCTTGCTCAACAACTACTAGTCTACTGTTATATATATATATATATATATATATATATATGGTGGCTTTATATATATATATATATATATGTGCACAAATTGACAGATAGAATCATACACAGACAAGAGAGATATTAAATTTGGAAAATATATATAGTTTGTTGATATTAAATTAGGATGGTTAATAAAGTAGCTAGTCTAAAAATTTTCGGAATATCAGAGCGCGTAGTTTGATCAATCAATCTCTGTAGTGCTGATTTTAAACATCTATTTAATTAAAGTATCATGTTAATCATGTGATTAGTATAAACTTTCTCCTTAACAGGGTTAGGTTAAAATAGTGTGCGACTCAAATTCGAGTCAGTTTTTCTAATTATTAGATTTAGGAGATAATTGAGTATCTACATAGTTAAAAATGAGTATGCTCTACACAGATTTTGATGTGACATATTTAATGTTAAGTATACATATGAGTGAGCTGTACCACATCGATTGGATTGAAAAGTTTGAACATTATCTACTCTTACTAGAAAAGAGGGACGACCCCTGTCTTATAAAGAGGGGATCGACTCGGGATCGACTCCTCTCACCTAAGAAAATGGAAGTCGATAACCTCCTTCCTAAATGGGTTCGATTCTTATTTCCTTAATAAGATGATCAATGAATACCTGGAATAAGTTGATCATTCAATGAATCCGCGTGCAATAAGTGATTCTCTCTGAAATGTAAGAAGCAACATGCGACTTTCCATACATGGAGGGTCGGTGCACCATTAATGTGTAAGCCAATTGCCATATTAACCATCCCCTATAAATATGTCTACATATCTCTTCTCAAATGTTTACACAAATATTCATTCATACACTCTCTATATTTCAGGTCTTACATATTTCAATTATGAGGACTGACTTAAGAATCGGAAGGGAATCACCGGGTAAAACCCCAATTGATCCATTTGTGCAGGCCAGGACACGCCGAAGGTCAAGTCCAGCTTGGGAGATCGAAACCCAACACTAACAAAAATATTTGGGTTAATTACTAATAAATTGTATGAAGTTTGCTCTATGTTGAAAGTTGGTGTCTGAAATTTGAAATGTTGACAATCCTAGATTTCATTTATGTTGAAATTTAGTGTCCCCGCACGTCTCTTTCTCCGATTTCAATCATTTTCATCAACCCACTCACCCACTAATAATCCATCACTCTTTACTTTTCACAAATTCGCCAAATTTCACCCCAAAAGTTGAACATCCAAAAGAAAATGTTTCCAGTAGAGTGCTAGGAGCGATTTCCAGCGACAACGAAGCGAGATTTACTTGCGCGGATGATGCCAGCTTCTTAAGTGACGTTCCCGGCAATGTGACAAGAAGGGAGCGTGCATGGGAGCTCGAATTTGATGACCAGTTTCGTCGGGATTGACTTTTCTAAAATAATCACATCGAGACACCAAATTTTAACCAAAATAAAACCCGGGACACTCAATTTAATATCAGACACCAAATATCATTATAAGACAAACTTCATACAGTTTATTTAGTAATTAACCCAAAATATTTCGCCCTCTTAGAAAAAAATAATAATTTTGCTCGGATAAAGTCAAGTTAACAATTTAGTAAATAACCCAATATAATATAATAATAATAATAATAATAATAATAATAATAATAATAATAATAAAAGAGTCGAACACAAGACGAGAACGTTGAGCCATGTTCAGAAATGGTTGGCAGTTGTTTTTAAGTTGTGTCTCCAATAAAACACGATTCTTCATTGGGAACCACTCCTTTTTATGTACGTATACAAATCAATGGTCTATGTGAAATCCATGAATAACTTAACATTTTGAATGTTTTTTTTATTGATTGATCTTTTTTTCTTTTGCCACTATTGATTGATCTGGTTGGTGTTGGTATCTTCTCTTAAATATTCAACTAAAAAAAATTGGTTATATTGAAGACAACATAATCGACCGGATTTTTCGGTATGAGTTGAGTGCCAGTTATTTTTAAATAAGAACCATAACTTTCAATCGAGTGTTTCACATACATTGTTTAGTTACTTATGTTTGTACAATGTGATCAAATGATTACTTTTGTTTTTTGACGTGATAGTTTGGTTACTTAGGTTTCAATGCGTGATTAAATGGTTCAAACGTGTTACATTTAGTCACTTATATTTGACCCAACGTGATTAAATAATTATAAAAAGACATTTTTACCCTTCAATTAATTTTTTTTCAAGAGAATTTCACATCTTGAAGCTCTAAGATTGATCAAAACTCTTTAGTATTAAAATTGAAGATTGATCAGAACTTTTAGTATTACAATTCAAAGATGGGTGTACGTATACGTGTATGTGTGTGACCATACACATACAAAACCCAGCAATCAAATTCCCCAACTCCGAGATCGGTAAAAACTTCGATTTTTTTTTTTTTTCATTTGTTAAAATTAAAAACTAGATTCGAATCTGGCGTTCAGTTTTGAAAAAAAAATACGAAAATATGAAAAACTTAATAAAATTGATGAAGAAGTCAATAAATAACATGGAGAACATGATAAAGATTGAAAATAGAAAGGGTATTTTGGACATTTCATCAAATGCAACCAAACTGTCACATTTACAAACGTATGTAACTAAAAAGTACACGTTTAAACCAAACGATCACATTATCAAACGTAAGTAACCAAACGATGTATTAACCCATTATTATATGTTCTAAAGTTATAAAAATTCAAAACCTCCTAGCTAATAAATTGTGATATATAATTAAGTATTTTTCTTAATTTTAAGGGATAAGATTCATAAGAATCTTAAATCAATCTGACGTATATAATATGGAACAATTCGGTGTATCGTTTTATTTTTCTTTTCGATTTGATATCCGAAGTATCAAAATTGTTATTCTCAACATTTCCGTCTGATTTTGTCGTTAAAATTAGCGTGTTTCAGCAATACAAATATGTTGTTTTCGAATTTTCAATAATATAAGATTTGTTGCTCATGGTTTATGTTTCTTCGATACTTAAAAATCATGTTTTGTTCGGTCAATTTTAAGACGAAAAAGTGGAAAGTAACAAATCTGATATTTTAGACTTCGAATTGCAAAAAAGTAAAAATACAACAAATCATATCATGATATATATTTCAAACTCTTTTAATTATCTTTTAATATTTTATTTTTAAATATAAGTCTTAATTTGCAATATTTATTTATTTATTTTAAAATGTTATTAAATTTCCGAATGATTTAACTTTTGTCATATTAGTACCGCGTGGTATTTTAACATATAAAATAAATAAAAACTAGTAGAATTGACCAAATAACACATTCTGAAAATATAAAGTACCATGAAAATATACCAAAAAATATATGTAGATAATTTTACCAAAAAAAATATACATGTAAATATATAAATATAATGGACCATTAGAGCTTTTAAGCCTAATTATTTGAAAGATACCATAAGTGTGTGAAAACATGGCACACCATTAGAAACATACAGCCCATAGTAGATTAGCCTTCGGCCTTAAGTAAGTTGATTAGCCCATAAATGGAGCTCGATCAACATCCATAACAATATGATCGCCATATACATGTAAGTGATCACCATATAATATATATATATATATATATATATATATATATATATATATATATATATATATATATATATATATATATATATGGAGCCCAAACCATATAATATGGTGTGAAGTTTTAGGTTCAAATTCAGGAAAATAAAAATATTTATGGTCATTATTTAACCCTTAATGAGCTAGTCTAATACAAGTGAGAATTATTCTAAATATATAGTAAAAATGCTATGATTATTGTATTATTATCAAACTATGTTTTCACATATACCTAAATGATTTCAATCCCTCTATTTAGATGTGGTGGATTAGTTTTGTTCTCTCATACCATTTCCTGAAAGAGATATCGAGTTATATTAATATCGTATTTTCATAAGTCTCGATTATTGTATTACAGTTACCAAACAACATGTAAATTTCATTGTTATCAGCAGACCAGCCCGTAAAAGATAAAGTGTTATTTTAAGAAACGAATGAGTTATTAGTGGTGACCCTAGGCCCATACGTAATGTCTAGACTTTCGTGTTCATTTGCGAACATATCATACTTATGAACAAACAGCGCATGCACTGGCCACGTCAACATAGCACCACCAACAACCTAGTACAGTCGAGAGGTCGGGCCGTTAGTCCTTATTTCCCCAGAAAATGATGTTAATCAAGTCTCTGAAGGGATTCGAACTCGTGACCTCGGAACCAAACCACATGAGAGTCAGCGCTTTCGAACTCTAGACCACAACTGTTAATAGTGAAAGATAAAGTATTAATCATGAATATCTTTATATTCTCATAGACTCATTGGAATTTATAAACTTACTGGAATTTAAACGCCCAATCTTTAAAATTAAAAAGTGACGTGTTAAACCGCTGCACCGTAACCAAATTATTCTTTCACACCCATCATGTATCTCTTTTGGTGACATCAACCGCACAGAAATACATGCATGCAGACACAGAAAGCAGTCATACACCGTAAAGCTCGGGCTTTCTCTCTCTAGATCAAGCTATGTCATCATCTTCTTCTCTGAGAAATCTCTGTTGTCATGGGATCACTCTCTTTCCCCTTCTTCCCCATCATCCAGAGTCGTAGGCCCCACCACCTATACTTTCTCTCTCTAAACCTTCCCTCCATTTCCATTCCCTCTCCGTAATCCCAGCCAGCCACCCAAATCCCCCATTTCTTCTTCTTCTTCGTTTCATCTTCTCTGGTTTTTTCTCTTTTCGTCAAAACATCAAAAACCCAGAAAATACCTCCCTCTGAATCTCAACCAGAGATGTAAAAATCATTCCTTTTATTGTTTTGATTCTTTCTTGGGGACACAACCTCCATAGCCGAGCAAAATATAAGCTTGGCTTGGTGGTCTGTGCATGCAAGAAGAATATATACATATATATTATATAAAATACATGGATCATGCATAATGAATAAAGGGTATTGAGATTCTGATTAAAAAATGCTTTTTTTAATTCTGGGTTGAGTTTCTTCTATATCGTGCAACAATGGTGTCCCGAAGCAGCTCCTCGGAGAACCTCGTCGACGGGACGCAGAAAGCGTCGTCGAACAACGGCGGTTCGTCGTCGCTAGGGGCGAGCGGCGGCGGATCGGGGAAGCAGGTGCAGCAGACGGCGCTGAAGAAAGGGCCGTGGACGGCGGCGGAGGACGCCATCCTCGCGGATTACGTCAAGAAAAACGGGGAAGGGAATTGGAACGCCGTGCAGAAGAACACGTCGCTTTCCCGGTGCGGCAAAAGCTGCCGGCTCCGGTGGACTAATCATCTCCGGCCGAATCTGAAGAAGGGATCATTCACGCCGGAAGAGGAAAGGCTCATCCTTCAGCTCCATGCGCAGCTCGGCAACAAATGGGCTCGCATGGCCGCTCAGGTATATATATAATATATATACAATTTTGTATATCTTTTTAAAAGTTTTTTAGCGACATTTTTTTTTTAAAGTCTCTATTTATCCTAGCTTTTTAATATATATTTTTTTTTTCTGAATTTTCAATATTTTTGTTGTAAATAAATCCGTCGATAATAAATAAGAAAATTCATAAAAAAATTATTCTTCTTAATTGTCAATGAAATCAAGAACTATTGGAACACGGGAATAACAACCGTTTGAAGTTATTTATTTTTATTATTAAATTTCGCTCACAAATATTAAAATTTTAAATATATCTAGTGACAAATTTTTTAAAATCACTATTTTGAAAATTTTGTGCTTTTCGATATTTTTTATGAATTATTTTAATATTTTTCTTGTAAATAGATCCTAAACTAGTAAAATTTTCTTGTATATAATGCGGTAGCTTCCGGGTCGAACAGACAACGAAATTAAGAACTATTGGAATACGAGAATTAAGCGTCGGTATCGACAAGGTCTCCCTCTGTATCCACCCGACGTGAGCCCGCAGAAACCGCCTGCTTCGCCGCCACTTCCACCGTCATCACCGGAACCCCAATTCATGTCCGCACCCTCCACCATGTTTCGAACCCGTCCCCAAATCCAAATACCGTCACGAACCCTGTCCCCGACTTTCGGCCAGTCTCCGCCTCATAGCCTGAGCCCGATCGCCCTTTCTCCGCAATCGTACAACCATCTCAAGACCACCTTCACCAATTCACTGTCCCTCTTCGAAAACTCCGCCACGTCACCTACGTCGATCCGTTTAAACGCCTCGAATCTCTTATACAATGATCCAAACCTGAACCCGAACCCTAACTTGAACCCGTACCTAAGCTCGTATTCGCTTCCGTGTTCACCCACCAACCATTTCTCCAATGTGAGTTCCTTCCAATTCAATCCCTTGAATTATAACATCAACTCATCACAAAACTTGCATCACAAGCAACATGATTTGATCTACGGTTTCAACGCGCCCGAGCTCCCTTCAAACCAAACATACCTATTCCAAACCGAAAAGCCCGAAACCGGAACCGGTTCGAACGCTCAATGCCACAGCGGGTTGTTGGATGATTTGCTTAAGGATGCCGGCGAATTTAGCGCTCATAATGATCTCCAGGACTCGACGAGACAGAGTAATTTGTTGATGAACTTGCAAGATGAGAAACTGTTTGATTTCTCATTGAAACCCAGTTGTGGCTGGGATGATTCTTCATCTACAGGTCTCTTCCCTAAACCCTAAACCCTAAATTATAAATTAACGTTCACCGATAACTACAAAAAATTGGTGATTTGTGACGATTCTTTTTAAGGAAGCAACTTACAAATTATAAGACTTTTTAAGGGATATATTATGTTTTTAAGAAAATTCCTTATAAATTCAAAATTTTGTAAGGAATTTTTCGAGGAAGTTTCTAGTCAAGCATTTTGTTAGGAGTCATTCCCTTATAAATTTTTTGAATGTTGTATTTGTAAGAGATTTTCTCAATTCCCTTAAATAATGTTATACGTCCCTCACAAATAAATCAGTCACAAACAACTAGATTTCTTATAGTGGATCATGCTGTTGATTTTTTTTGGGTTTTCTTTTATAGGAATGCGAATCAAAAGCGAGGCGAACCATCAAATCGAGTCGATCTCCATGCACGACGATTTGTCGAAGCTTCTCGGCGACATCCCTTCTTGTTCGGGCTCTCAAATGCCCGAACAACGTAACGACAATGATAATAACAACGAGTTACAAAACAACACCAATCAATCTCATGGGTATAATTCAGAGTTCGCGGAGGATAACATTGCACTCGAGATGCAACAAATCGCTTCTTTCCTTGAGGGGGAGGAGTCTTCGGCCGCAAGGAAGCAACCTCCGTCGCGTTCTTGGAATAGTTTTGCAAGAATTTGCTAGGAGATCGTTGAAGTCGGGCCGGACCACTTGTGGTTCTTTATTATTATTCTTCCCTCAACCATATATACATTTTGCAATTCTTACAAAATAAGAATATCTATATTCTCAAAAGATGTGTATATATGTGTTCATGTCTAATGTATGGACCTTATTTGATAAATTCATACGGAAAAATAAAATCAGTCGAATTTTCATTCGTTAGATCGCTTAAATTTACAAGAATTGATCTAATGACTGCAAATTTGACTGTATTATGACTCACTCATTTCAGCCAAAATTTGGCATATGCATGACGTGTCCATTGATTTAATGTAAGGTTAATGAAGAAGGAATCTTGATTGAAGAGGCATTAATATCATGAATGACTCATTTTGTTGGGTCTTTCATTGGGTAGACATACTCTTTGCACAACATTAATACGAGTGCACGTGTAGTCAAACTGCACATAGTGTACAAAAAAAAATCGAGAAATTCTTCTATGGCTCAGCTGATGGTAGCACTTTAGCCAATAAGCATCTGACACATGGCAAAAAATAAATGACACATAGCCATGTGTCAGATACTTATTGGCTGAAGTGCTACCAGCTCACCTCCACCTGTTGGAGCTGAGCCATAGAAGAATTTCTCAAAAAAATCCGCACATGTAATCAATCTCAAGATGATTAAGTTTTTTTCCACAAGATCTAACTGAGTTTTCTATTAAGAATAGCTTGATTTTTTAAAATAAGATTTCATTCGTTTAATAAGAAATAAAAAGAATAATTAAAAATTCGTGTGGCTTTAGTTGAAGCTACTTTCGAAGTAACAGAAAGTAAAACGACAATTGAAGTGGGAGAGTCAGAGTCGAAAATTATTCACTTCTTTTTCTTATTTAGAACAATGTATGAGATTGTTATCTCGCACGACTCCTAAGTGATAAAAGAAAGAACTCATTTTCTTTCTTTTTTGTTTACTATATGTCTAAAATCATCATTAATCGTATTGGGTCATTCAGTAAGAGATAAAGAGTTAATCTGCTATTCATAGATTATTTTCACAGTCTTAAGATTCGTACCCATAATATCTGATTAAGAGATGAAGTGATGACCGATAGGTATTATTACATGGTTTTATCAAAGTTTTGTTCAGGAAACCTTTGAGTTTTTTTTCTTCTTTGTGATTTTTTTTAGGACTACCACTTCATACCAATTTTTAGACATTGTGGAAGAGGAATCTTGGTGTACGAGGTATTCATACCATGAATGAGTCATTTCCAACCAAAGATTGACATGCCATGTTAATTTAATTAAGGTTAATAGATGTTTTGTATAATATTTTTGGATCATGTTATCTTTTGGTATAACATTTTTTTTTGCATATATTAAATGCAACACATTTGAGACATGTGTATCTTTTGGTGCAATTATTATTAGTGAGCAGTTATTTTAGGTTATGAATAATTAAGTACTACAACGTTCGTGGTGATCATGCCTTTTGTGTTACGTTTATTTATGATTAATCGTGCATTAATCTATACCAAAACTAATTTTGATTGTGAGATAATTAGATGATAAATCTCAAACTAACACGTCAGCTCAACCAGCCAATTAGACCGTGCCACATAAGTCATTTGTAAACAAGTCATTCATATTCTAAAAAAATCACAATAAAATAAAATTCATTAATATTCTGAAACATACTCATTTATATTATATAACATGTAACCCGTTTATCTTTCATCATATAAATAAATACCAATACATTATGTAAAGTCTACTTTAAAATATAATTATTCAAAACACAACAATATTCAAATATCTTATAAAGTAAAAACAAATTCTGAAAACACCATGTCAAACAAATTCTCTATAGCAAATGTCTTCTCATACCTTAGAGGCGAATGAAGGTGACGAGGTGGGAACACCAATTGAGTCATTCGGAAGCCTGCGGAGGTGGGTCATATGTCGAATTGAAGTGGGAGGGGGTTTCCTTTGGTTAGCTTACTGTTGAAGACACGTAATTTTGAGGTAAATATCTTTATAAATTCCGTTCTAGAAAAAAAATTCTTTAAAATAATTATTTTTAATAAATTTCTTAGAGTTTATTTGTTTATGTGTGTGATAATCAACGTTATTTAATTTCATGCTATCTTCGTATTTTATAATTTTATTTTCATTGATATTTGATATTTTATTAAATCTCGTGAGGCGTACTGAAACATCACTTAACTTATATATTCATTTAGATATTACTTTTTCCGCTTTTGCGTAAGGTTAGTTTTTTTTTCTTGAGTGTAGTTAAAATATTTTTTTTCCAAGTTGGTATTAATAAAATGTTCAGTAAATTGCCAATATACACATTATTAAAAATAATGTATTTTCAATAAAAGATTATGTAGTTGTCGTCTTAGCTCAGCTGGTAGAGCGCATGGCTTTTAACCATGTGGTCGTGGGTTCGATTCCCACAGACGGCGCATATTAGATTAAGAATAATAAAATAATAATTATATAGTTGTGGAGAATTATAACATGGTAACAAAACCATTTTTAATACATATAAGTATATTTTAAATATTTTTCCAAAGTGAACAATTTGGCAAATTTTTATTTTTATTTTCCTAAGTTGGTATTAATAGAATGAACATAAAAGAAGATCTCACATGATCGGAACATGTTCATATTCAATTTGATGGAAATGATAGCGGAGGTAGCAGTTTTCTCTAAAATTTCAAATTCATGTTGCAAATTAAAAAAAAAAAAAAATTAGCAGCGGATTGCAATTGCCACAAAATTCAGGTATCCATGTTTTTATGCTCTATTGATAAAATGTATATTATTTACTAAAAATCATGTGTCGTCATTAACAAAAATTAAAAGGGCGTGCAAATCATATGTTAATTGATGGATAAATGTCCAATTCGGGTTCGTATTTACACTTCGGGCCTCGCAAACACGTCAAAAATTACATCTCGGCTCCGAAAAACACCTCCCACGGTATCAAAACGGTCCGGAGGCGCGTTTACGCGCATCCGGACCGGACCTCCGGGTTGCATAAAGCAACCCGGAGGTCCGGGTTGCAAAGCAACCCGGACGTCCGGATTGCCATGCAATCCGGACGTCCGGATTGCAATGCAATCCGGACATCCGGATTGCATTGCAATCCGGAGGTCCGGGTTGCAGCAACCCGGACCTCCGGGCTGCAGCAACCCGGACCTCCGGGTTGCAACAACCCGGACCTCCGGGTTGCGGCAATCCGGACCTCCGGATTGCCCGCAACCCGGATGTCCGGGTTGCGTGACAATTCGGACCTCGCCGAATTGCCCAAGTCCGACGAGGTCCGGATTGCCTTACGGGTATCGCGCTATTACCGTACTCGCGATCGCCGTTACGTGTAGAGAAGTCAAGTTCATGCATTACCAATGTTGATGACGGTTCCCGTTTGTCTCCTTGAACCGTCGTCGAACCGCTCTAAAACCGGGTCCGGTCTCAAGGAAGCCTATAAATAGGAGGCCTTGGCCACCCATTTTCACTCACTCTCTCATTGGCCCAACTTTGGTATTTTGAGCTCTGACTTCTCTCTAGAACTTTCTCTCTCTAGAAATTACCCCTTTTGCCACTTTAGTAACTTAAGCATCGGAGAGGGCTCCGCTAGCACCACCCCCCCTCTCCGTGCTAGCATTGGTCCTTTGCGCAGGATCCGACGCACGAGACACAGATTTGCCGGGTCACTACCTCGCCGGGTCACAGCCTTGCCGGGTCACAACCTCGTCGGGTCACAGCCTTGCCGGGTCACAACATTGCCGGGTCACAACCTCCGACAGAAGGGTCCTTACCCGCACAACCTCAGACGCGTCCTCGTGACCTCAGTCGTCCCGGACGCAACATTGGCGCCGTCTCCGGGATTCGAACAAAAAGCTACAATACCACAAAAACAATGGCAAGTGATCACAACCCTCCCGAGGAGGTGAAAAACCCAAGGAAAGGGCTCGGCCATCCCAGAAACTCCCCGACGAACAAAAGAGCAGGATACCACGCTCCAGCTGGGAGCCAGTCAAGACCCTCCCGCATCCCAAGAGCTACTTCCGTAGCCTCATCCATACCAATTGACAATGGGCCACAGAACAAGCAAAGAACGGGAACAAACTCGATGCCCACCATTACTCCAGCAGCGATGGCAGCACTAGAGGAGTTTCTCGCACTCAGCAAATCTCTAGAGAACCAAAGATGTGCAGCTCACCCACCTCCGTCTAACCAAAAAGCCTTCCAGTACAAAGGCGTCACCCTGTCACCTCCTTTGCCTCCAGTCAACAAACAAGCTGAGATGATAGGAACAATGTCTCGAGTCATAAGTCATCAAGACACAATGCACCAGAGAAAAAAGGGGCAATGCATGAAAGATACCTTCCAGCACAAGCAGCCAAAGCAACCTCTTCAAGGAGGTTTCGAGAAGCCAAGCAAAGTAAACATCGCCGACCACATTCCTTTGAATGCCCCACTATCTGCAATTTTGAGGGAAATGAAGAGCTCAAATATATGGAAAGAGCCAAACAACTTTAGGAAAGGCCAATTGGGAAAAGACAAAGACAAGTGGTGCGAAAACCACGAGGTCTTCGGTCACGAAACCGATAACTGCATCAGTCTACGCTTCCGAACCAACAAAATCATCCTCAAGGGCGAATTGAAGCAATTCATTGATCAAGACGACAGCCCTTCAGAAAAGACTCAAGCAGAGTCATCCAAAGTACACAAGGAAGATCCTTCCATGAGGACAAGCCAAGACGATGCCGACATCTGTCACAAGGACGGACTGAAAAAACCTGCTAGTGGCAACGACATCCCAATCACAGGATTGACAACAAGAACCCTGAAGGCAATAATTGAAAAAGAGATACACATCTACGGGGAAAATAGGCAACCACGCAAGAAGAAACCACTTCAGTCAGACGCCAAAAGGCTCAAAAACAACAATCTCGCCATATATGTTCCTCTGAACACACCATTATCTGTCATCCTAAGAGAAATGAAGGAGACCAAGCTATGGAAAAAACCCTTTAATTTCCGCAATGGCCCATTGGGAAATGATAAAAGCAAATGGTGCGAGAATCACGAAGTGTGTGGCCATGAGACAGATGGCTGTGTCAGCTTAAGGTCTCATGTAAACAAGTTGATCTCAAAAGGAAAAATGTGGAAGTATATCGACCATGGCCGTAAGCATCAAATGAAGCCTCGTGTCAAATCTTCAGAAAAAGGCAAAGGAAAAGAAATTGTGGACGATAATCCACCTATCGCCAAACGCCAGAAAAACAACGTCACTTATGGAACCAATTGTGACGACTCGTACAATCTTTGGAGTATAGCAGCATTCCCAGAAAACAAACCTCACCGCCAACCTGAGCCAACAACTGCCTTCCTTGACAAAGATGTTGAAGAACACCAGCAAAGTAACACTTGGGTACATGACGTCAGCTTTTGTCCATCCCCAAAAGGAGACATTGAAGAGCTCAACACGCTAGAGGCATTGAGAAACTATGTGGCACGTGGCAGAATCAACTAGCCAACAAATCACCTACGGGGACACCAAACACATCACAATCCCTTTATTTTCCTATCTCCTTTTCGCATATCTATGTTAAATCTTTTAAAGTTTAAGTACAACTCATGCTTATTAGCCTCAGTAATTTTCAAAAGAAGTGATCACTAGACACTTTCTTGTAATCCGTCATGAGAACTCTAAATATCTAATAAAGGATAAATCTACTTTCGTAGGTACATTATTATGACGCATATTACCTTGGAATAACGCCAAGTAACAACTACACACATATTCCTCGCGTCAACAACATAAAGTCTCAAGCATTTTATAAAAATCATGTCGCAATAATAAACAAGCCCGGGGGCATTACACAAGGACAGGTCATACACTATTAGAAGTCAAAGCAATATAAACAATCAAGAAACAGCGATACAACCGCCAAGCAACTCGGGGAGCACGAAGCTGAGGAGCACTCGACAATTCTACCTAACATATGCCTACCATAACCTACACTCATCATGTCTGCCATCAGGGAAGTTTCCTACACAAACAAGGAATCCTCGTATCAAATTCCCTTATCATATGCATGATTAAAAAGAAAATTTCATCACTTTATACTTTGGCAAACTTATAAAAATTGCGACTATCTAACAAAGACAACTCTACTCGTAGGTACATGTTACACTACGATTGTTATTCAGGAATGATGGCAAGTAGTAGCCTATGCACAAAATCTACTCCAGCAATACAAGCTAAGCATTATATGCAAGGAGGGAGTTATGGTATACAACACCAACATATCTGTCATCTACATCAACAAGGAGTTTATTCCTCTGTTCATATCATAAGTGTCTATCTCTAGAAGACCTATTATTAAAACGGCGACTATTCAGGACGTCAACTACAAGCAGTGTCTTGGACTAACACCAAGACCTATTATTAAAACGGCGACTATTCAGGGCGTCAACTACAAGCAATGTCTCGGGTTAACACCAAGACCTATTTTATAGCCATTCCCTGAATTCAGAACAGGATGGGCATACGGGGCTGATCACCCTTTAAGTGACGGAAGTTCTCTGTTTAGACAACGACCTCACTCTATAACAAGTGCGTATATCCGGTTCAGGGTGCACTCTTTATGGCGAATGTCCTCTGTCTAGTCGGCATTCCCATATTACGAACGCCATCAGGGTTCGTGTAAAACGGCGGAAGTTCTCTCTTTAGACAACGACCCCACTATATAATAAAGTGCGTATATCCAGTTCAGGGTGCACTCTTTATGGCGAATGTCCTCTGTCTAGTCGGCATTCCCATATTACGAACGCCATCAGGGTTCGTGTAAAACGGCGGAAGTTCTCTCTTTAGACAACGACCCCACTATATAACAAGTGCGTATATCCGGTTTAGGGTGCACTCTTTATGGCGAATGTCCTCTGTCTAGTCGGCATTCCCATATTACGAACGCCATCAGGGTTCGTTTTATAGGTTTTCAAACCGTGTTGCATGGTTCCTGGACGCAGAAAGCAGGCATCACAATTCATACTCTCAAAAAGTGTTACATGGTCCCTGGACGCAGGAATCATGTATCACAATTATTTTCTCAAACACTTTACCAAAAACTTTGCCAGAATCTTATCAAACATTTTTTGTATCAAACACCCTTCAAAATTTTTTATCAACATGATTTTTTGGATGTATCACTTTCAATAACAAAATATTTTCCCAAATATTTTATCAACAAGCTTTTTAGATTTCACAAAATGCTTCTTCAAAAACTTAAATGTTTTTATGTATGCTTCCCCAACGCGGGTTCATACACGCTGTCAGGTGCGTACCCTGTATAAAACTCGTAAAATTTACAAGTCGAGTCTCGTACAACGTCGCCTTAGAGTGGAACTAAGAGACGGTATAAACTAGTATCTTGCTTAGTCAAGTGACAAGCTATTCAGGAACAAAGGGCAATATGCATAAGGCATCAGGCAGGCAATCAGGAGGACATCTCAACTTGTCAATCAGGAAGTGGCTATCGGTCACGACCGCAGGAACTATGTCTGCGTTACGAGTCATCCACATTCAATAAACATATTTAAAGCGGACAAGTCGGAAGCAACAACTAAGGAACAAATGCAACAAGTCTTCAAGCATGGAAGCCGGGGGGGCAAACAGACTCAGAAATGAGTTCAACATATCCAAAAGACGGCAAAGATTAAAAAATGCCATTATCTCTAACAAGACTCGACGGGACAAGCAGAAGTTGCCGCCGTTTTCTCCAAGCAAAATCTACAATGCGCAGGTCACAACATCCTATGCTCTACTCATGCCATGCCTTGGAGTCTAGCCAAGAAGGGCAATCACAGTACTTAACAATGTCCAGGTGACGAAATGTCATGCAAGCAAAAGCATGAACAAAGAATTATAAACAAACACTTACCTCAGTAGGAGTAACGCTCCTCCTTGGACCGGTCCCTCGACCGGGGGGCAGAAGACGCCACTACACAACCCTCAACTCTATTTCTCTTATCACAAGAAAGAGTTAGCACGGTCATGCTCAGCATAAAGAACCAAGAATCGCTCGAGGAACACGCCCCTGCGTCGGATCTTTTGAGAATTATGCTAAGGACAGAAACTGCAGCTGGCAATAACTGGGAAAATCAACAAGATCTAATATCTTGGAAAGTGCTATCAACAATACAGTCAGTGCGCAAGCGCACACCAACACTTATTCAAGCACTCATGCGACAGACTCTCCGTGTGAAAACAACCACAAACTTACAAGACTTATTAAGCCTTCGTGCAGCAAGTAACCAACATCGCGCAAGGGGGGCAACCTCTTCAACATATCAACATCAATGCGCGTATCAGTGTTAACGCGTGTATCATCCATACATGTCGACAAGGTTGCTCGTCGACAAGGAGAAAATATTTTCTAAGTGTTTCCATGTACGTACATACATGTCGACAAGGTTGCTCGTCGACAAGGAGAAAATATTTTCTAAGTGTTTCCACGTACGTACATACATGTCGACAAGGTTGCTCGTCGACAAGGAGAAAATATTTTCTAAGTGTTTCCATGTACGTACATACATGTCGACAAGGTTGCTCGTCGACAAGGAGAAAATATTTTCTAAGTGTTTCCACGTACGTACATACATGTCGACAAGGTTGCTCGTCGACAAGGAGAAAATATTTTCTAAGTGTTTCCATGTACGTACATACATGTCGACAAGGTTGCTCGTCGACAAGGAGAAAATATTTTCTAAGTGTTTCCATGTACGTACGTACACGTCGACAAGGTTGCTCGTCGACAAGGAGAAAATATTTTCTAAGTGTTTCCATGTACGTACATACATGTCGACAAGGTTGCTCGTCGACAAGGAGAAAATATTTTCTAAGTGTTTCCATGTACGTACATACATGTCGACAAGGTTGCTCGTCGACAAGGAGAAAATATTTACTAAGTGTTTCCATGTACGTACGTACACGTCGACAAGGTTGCGCGTCAACAAGGGGAAAATATTTTCTAAGTGTTTCCATGTACGTACGTACACGTCGACAAGGTTGCGCGTCGACAAGGGGAAAATATTTTCTAAGTGTTTTCATGAACACACACATACATGTTAGCAAAAATGGATTGCATACAACGAGTAGCTATGCCCCTTAGGCACACCTACGACGCTCATCGACAAAGCTCATACGACGACATCTATGGTAACAAGCTTTAGATATCGTCTAAATATTTTCTAAGTGTCTTAGCATACTTGCAGGCAATAACCAACAGTTTATACCTGACGCTCAACATCAACGCGCGTATCAACATCAACGCACGTGACCAAGTTCCACGCACATAGTAAAATTGGTACGTACCAAGGAAGGGACTAACGTCTTAAGGAGCTATCATGCAAACGATGGAATTAACGCGACAAACCGTAAAGATCGAACGTGGCAACGCTTAAGGGAAATTTTTCTCTAAGGCGTCAAGACGACTAGTGACTATGCCTAAAGTTATTGGGCAATCCCCGTCAACCATCAAACCCGCCAAGAAGGAAAATCATGCATACCGACCAAAAACTCCTACACAAGGACACAGGGGCACTACGTCCAAACGAAGAATTCTACCTCAACTACCTACGGGAGTGAAAATCGTCTAAGTTATGAACTAACGGCGATAGTAACGGCAATCAATCAGCAATTATTCAACATACAAGCATCCACAAGCAGTTCCATACATCAACAACGAAAAATGGCCCAAACGAACAACAATCCGGTGACATTGTCATTCAAGTCGAAGCAATCACGAGGAATTGGGTTTCCAAACTACCTCAAAACGTGACGAAAAGTATCCCAATGGATTCCCTCGTCGAGACGATTCCGGGAAGGTGTGGACCGAAACGAGGCGAGCCCGGGAAGGCGGCGCGTGGGACTCACGCTCCGGCGAAGCTCCTCCACTCGCGGTGGCGCGTGAGGGCGCGTGAGACGTCCCTTGGAGAATCCGAAGGTGGCGCTGGAATCGTTGGGACGAACCGGGTCGATTGGTGGTGTCAATTTCCAAAAACAAGCAAAAAATCAGACTCGAAACTGTCAAAACGTATTTAAGCTCCACGACGGCAAAGAAACTTTGAACACAAAGGTAATTCCGGGAAAGGGTAAGTGAATTACCTGCAAATGGCTGGAATTTGGAAGCTCCCAAGGTGGTGGAAGGACAAATGAGAATATGTGTGTTTACTAATCCCTAAGAAGATGCTTTGTGGATAAGGATCAAGGATTAGTTCACCTACACACGAGACTAAACCCCTACGGTATACTCTATCCTCTCCTCTCAAGATATCTACTCTCATACGTATCTTGACATCATTCGCACGTCACGCTCGCATGATTCATGATTTGGAAATCACTTAACCATTTTAGAAACATACAATTTCTATTTTCTTGGTTTAACGTAATTACGATCTTGCCACGTCCTTTATTCATACTTACATGTTGATAGACGCATTCTTGCATAAGTGCATTACCACTTGCTCATGTCTCCGACAATAACCATGCTTGCACGTCATATATGTATTTCCCATCGCACTAACCATAGTGACAGAAAATAAAGTCGTTCGGCCGAAAAATCAAGCGACGGACGGAATCGAGATGTCTGCACCCGACCGACGATCAAAATTAAAAGGTTAGCGTCAGACTCAAATTGGACAAGTATCCTAACTTAAAATAGAGTCAAGAAAGGTTCTAAACCGTTTCTTGACTCGGGGGCAAGTGATGGATAAATGTCCAATTCGGGTTCGTATTTACACTTCGGGCCTCGCAAACACGTCAAAAATTACATCTCGGCTCCGAAAAACACCTCCCACGGTATCAAAACGGTCCGGAGGCGCGTTTACGCGCATCCGGACCGGACCTCCGGGTTGCAAAGCAACCCGGACGTCCGGATTGCCATGCAATCCGGACGTCCGGATTGCAATGCAATCCGGACGTCCGGATTGCAATGCAATCCGGACATCCGGATTGCATTGCAATCCGGAGGTCCGGGTTGCAGCAACCCGGACCTCCGGGCTGCAGCAACCCGGACCTCCGGGTTGCAACAACCCGGACCTCCGGGTTGCGGCAATCCGGACCTCCGGATTGCCCGCAACCCGGATGTCCGGGTTGCGTGACAATTCGGACCTCGCCGAATTGCCCAAGTCCGACGAGGTCCGGATTGCCTTACGGGTATCGCGCTATTACCGTACTCGCGATCGCCGTTACGTGTAGAGAAGTCAAGTTCATGCATTACCAATGTTGATGACGGTTCCCGTTTGTCTCCTTGAACCGTCGTCGAACCGCTCTAAAACCGGGTCCGGTCTCAAGGAAGCCTATAAATAGGAGGCCTTGGCCACCCATTTTCACTCACTCTCTCATTGGCCCAACTTTGGTATTTTGAGCTCTGACTTCTCTCTAGAACTTTCTCTCTCTAGAAATTACCCCTTTTGCCACTTTAGTAACTTAAGCATCGGAGAGGGCTCCGCTAGCACCACCCCCCCTCTCCGTGCTAGCATTGGTCCTTTGCGCAGGATCCGACGCACGAGACACAGATTTGCCGGGTCACTACCTCGCCGGGTCACAGCCTTGCCGGGTCACAACCTCGTCGGGTCACAGCCTTGCCGGGTCACAACATTGCCGGGTCACAACCTCCGACAGAAGGGTCCTTACCCGCACAACCTCAGACGCGTCCTCGTGACCTCAGTCGTCCCGGACGCAACATTAATGACTAATTTTTAATATAATTTTAATATATATATTAACAATCAATACTAACTGTTGGGATCAAAATGACGTGGCCTGGAGTTTCTGGTAGTGGACTTCGCGGTCTCGCATTTGCTTGACTTTTGTAGGTATCTCTGTCGACCTCGCCGGGTGGTTAGTTTCATTTTGAATATTGGATGGGCGAGAACCTGAAAAGGAGGTGGAGATTTACCCCTGATTCCACTCCGAAACTTAAGTCAGTAATGAAATTTGAGAGAATACTTTAAGAAGTATATGACAGATCAAGTAAAATAACGAAAGTGCTCCCCTATTTATAGGGAGAGATAGTACCGACTTTAAATGACGGCTACCCTCTTGGGAGGGTTTCTTTCCGGGGTCGGTAGAAGCAGGTGACGAGTAGGTCGCCACCTCACCATTCCTTAAGAAGAAGGTTTTCTTGTGGCGGCTGAAACCGGTGATAAGTAGGTTGCCAACTGGTACCTCTTCCTTAAGAGGAAGTGTTCTCTCTGGGGCGGCAAGCAGGTTGCTAGTTGTCCGTTCGTTTCTTCACAAGGTCGGCCTAAGCAGATCGTCACCACACCATTCCTTAAGATGAATGGTTTTCATGATACTACTCGGCCGCCGACTCGACTCATACCTTAAGAGAGAGTACTTGAGTGGTCTTGTCGTCATTCTCCAGGTGTCTGCATTAGTCGTCAACATCCTTTATTTTAGTGTCGACAATTTGTACTTGCCTTCTTGTTCTGAATGTAAATAGTCGTCGACCTATCTTGAGGTATCTCGACTCAGGCATTTTTTATTTTCCTGTTAGCTTATCTCCAATAATCGTAGCCCAACACTAACTATTAGAGAAAGTGCTCTTCTTAATGCTTTCAACTCCAACATCTCTCTTAATGAACTTGATATTCGAGATACCCGAAGCAATTTTAGGATGAGATTGTATGAGTCAACGACCAAGGCCTTAAACAATCTTGATGGGAATCAAACTTTTGAACTCTTAAATTAAATATACGTAGTTACACCAATCATATCTGTTTATTTTTAAAGAAAAAATGAGGATTATAAAATTGGGGGAATTTATAAGCTCGACCCACCAAGTTTTCTAGAAAGTTAGTAAAGGTTGAATGAATATGGCCTTTTTTTCGGCCGATATAATGAATGTGGTCTTCAAACATATATATGTACAGACTATATATATAGGTGAATATTCTTATACTATTTCTCTACGATTATTGCTTAATGATTGATGTTGAACTATAAATTAAGTTCATCCGACTTGAAATATATATTTTTTTTTTGGCAAACGACTGGAAATAGTTGAAAATTAAAGCTTCATATCATCTAACTGTAATCTAGTAAATAAATGTAATTTTATTTAATTAAGTCATAAAAAAAACTTCATAAAACTTGAGTTTTAAGGTTTATAATTACTCTCGATTTGAAACTTTTACTATTTTAAATTTGTGTACATTATTTTTTATACAATTATTGCGCCCAGTAAACAAAAATCATTGTTTCGTCCAGATCTCATCCACCAACAATTAGAACAAATAAGAGTATGTTTGTGAAAACTTAAATTGCGACACGTAGATCGAAAGTAAAAGCCGGTATTTTGAATTGAGACAGATGCGGATTACGGTCTCCTTATAATTTAGTCACTTCTCACCATCAGGTTATGCAACAAGGTTTACAAAAGGGTGATCACCTCCCAGGATACAGCAGTGTCGTTGACACGAATTATGCACGCAATTCGTTCAACTGAACCGAACCAATAACTGAATTCAAACAAGAATGTGAGATCCAAAGAACAAAATAATCAAATGAACTGAACAGAATTAGAACAGAACCTGAGAACAGTCGATAGTCATGAATTTTCTATATGAATAAAACAGAAATGGTAAGCTACTTGGGTATTTCAGAACTGAAAGAGAAATTTCAGATTTAATATTTCTGAGAGGATCAGAACATCTCTATTTATAATGGGCGGATTGAATAGAACTGAATATAGACGGAATATATCCTGCACATATAAAATATATTTCAGTAACTATAAATTAGACTTGCTATGTAGCACAATCATGTACGCACGTCACAAGCGCGCACACAGCCAATAATGTCAAGCAAACCGATTAGTCCAGTAGTGATTCTATAATATTGTTTCTTCAATCAAATACCAAGTAGACATTTTTAAAATATATATACATTACTATTATATTAAATACATCCAATCATATACATGAAATCATATTTTGAATGTTTTTATTTAATTTGCAACCACTTCTCAGCAATATCATCCAACATTATTTGTGCTCTTTTACACACAACTAAATAAAGCAAACACCTCACGAAAATAAACAAAGAAAATCACAAAACAACTTCTTAATATATATGACATCTTTAAGTTTATGATATTTTAAGAATAAACATCTGGGTTGGCAGTAAGGTACTCCTCAACCACTTTGTAAAGTCCAAATGCCTTTTCTTTTCCTCCCTTAATATCTTCTTCATTGAGCTCAGCATCTCCCTTGGTGTGGTACTCACTGGTATTCTTAATCAAACTTCCACTACCATCAGCCTCAAACTTAACTTCATAATTGACAAAGTCGATTTTGTCGAATTCGACGCCGGTTGCGATTAAAGTGTATTTGGACACCAAATTCTCACTGTCAATGACATCAATTCTGTGCTTAACCCACTTCAAGGGGTTACCTAAAAAAGAGATAAATATATTTTAGACTAAAAACAATAAAAGTATTAATTTAAGTTGGAGAGAAAATTCTATTAAGTTAGTTTTGAGATGAAATCAAATCATATAATATTATTTTTAAGTTTATAGTTTTAAAAACCAAAATCTTTCATATAATTGCTTGAACGTGGATCTACTCAAAACATTAATATGATATATATTTTAAGTTATATATCTTTCATGGTAGTATGATTTACAAGTATTTCTCTCATGTAAAAGTAGAGGTGAAGAACTTCTAAGGATATATAATATCATATAATTATAATTTACGTACATTATAATAACAAATTAATCAAGGATAAGACGTACAAGTCAAATCAATATATTGATTAATCATATAAAAATTTGAGTAAATCACGGGGTTAATAACTGTTATCATATAAATTTTGATCCGACGTGCAAAATACAAGTTAATGATCAGTTTCGTAGCTAAAAAATGTTTAGAACTCGCATATATATATAATCATTACTAACCATCAGCGAAGTTAGTCTTCTTAATGCTTCCGACTCCACCATCTCCCTCGATGAATTCAATGCTTATAATGCCCCCGGGAGCGACCTTAGGGATGAGATTGTGCGAGTCAATGACCAAGGCCTTGAACAACCTTGATGCAGAAATTGAACTCTTGAACTCTTGATTGTAAGTAGTAACACCCATTTTTTAAAAAGATGAGAGGATTATAAAAAATTGGAAAATTTAAGGAAGCAAAAGGGTAGTTGCTTCAAGATTTGTGTTGATGATGAGAATAGCAAACACATGAAGTGGTATTTATAGTTAATAATGTGTTGTCTGAGTTCAAACTCTAGCACTCCAAAATGGACAGCCACCTAAGCGCGGGCCCACAAACACTTCTAGAGAGTCAAAAATGGTGGAATTTAGAAAACAAAAAACAAAAATATGTACATATAGCACCATAGATTGGAGTTGAATATTCTTGAACTATTTAGTAAGATTATTGCTTAATAATGATTGATTGTGGAACTATGAATTAATTTCCACCGACTGGGAAAGAGTTGAAAAGCTTGTTATGATCTAAATCTAATCTAATAATAATACTAATAAATAAATAAATAAAATTATGTTAGAGAATCGCATAATGGTTAGTATGCGAAATTCTTCAGTTTCGGCCAATTTTTTCAATATAACCTCACTCGGACATCTGTTTTTTATGAAATCAGTTTTATTTGCACTATTACTCATCGTATATGACCATAGAATGGTTTAAAGTACTTCTCATTTCGGACTCAAAACTTCACATTTTCCGTGATGGTAAGTATGCGAAATTCTTCAGTTTCGGCCAATTTTCTCATTTTTTCAATATAACCTCACTCGGACCCTTATTTTTTATGAAATCAGTTTTATTTGCACTCTTACTCATTGTATATGACCGTGAAATGGTTCAAAGTATTTCTCATTTCGGAATCAAAGCATCACGTTTTCCGTGATGGTAAGTAAGCGAAATTCTTCAGTTTCGGCAAATTCTCATTTTTTCAATATAACCTCACTCTGACCTCTGTTTTTTATGAAATCAGTTTTATTTGCACTCTTACTCATCGTATATGACCGTGGAATGGTTTAAAGTACTTCTCATTTCGGACTCAAAGCTTCATAATATTTTCCGTGATGGTTAGTATGCGAAATTCTTCAGTTTCGGCCAATTTTATCATTTTTTAAATATAACCTCTTTTCGGACCTCTGTTTTTTTATGAAATCAGTTTTATTTGCACTCTTAATCATCGTATATGACCGTGGAATGGTTTAAAGTACTTCTCATTTCAGACACAAAACTTCACATTTTCCGTGATGGTTAGTATGCGAAATTCTTCAGTTTCGGCCAATTTTTTTCATTTTTTCAATATAACCTCACTCGGACATCTGTTTTTTATGAAATCAGTTTTATTTGCACTCTTACTCATCGTATATGACCGTGGAATGGTTTAAAGTACTTCTCATTTCGGACTCAAAGCTTCACAATATTTTTCGTGATGGTTAGTATGCGAAATTCTTCAGTTTCGGCCAATTTTATCATTTTTTAAATATAACCTCTTTTCGGACCTCTGTTTTTGATGAAATCAGTTTTATTTGCACTCTTAATCATCGTATATGACTGTGGAATGGTTTAAAGTACTTCTCATTTCGGACTCAAAACTTCACATTTTCCGTGATGCTTAGTATGCGAAATTCTTCAGTTTCGGCCAATTTTTTCATTTTTTCAATATAACCTCACTCGGACCTCTGTTTTTTATGAAATCAGTTTTATTTGCACTATTACTCATCGTATATGACCATGGAATGGTTTAAAGTACTTCTCATTTCGGACTCAAAGCTTCACAATATTTTCCGTGATGGTTAGTATGCGAAATTCTTCAGTTTCGGCCAATTTTATCATTTTTTCAATATAACCTCTTTTCGGACCTCTGTTTTTGATATCAGTTTTATTTGCACTCTTAATCATCGTATATGACCGTGGAATGGTTTAAAGTACTTATCATTACGGACTCAAAACTTCACATTTTCCGTGATGGTTAGTATGCGAAATTCTTCAGTTTCGGCCAATTTTCTCATTTTTTCAATATAAACTCAATCGGACCTCTGTTTTTTTTATGAAATCAGTTTTATTTGCACTCTTACTCATCATATATGACCGTGGAATGGTTTAAAGTACTTCTAATTTCGGACTCAAAGCTTCACAATATTTTCCGTGATGGTTAGTTTGCGAAATTCTTCAGTTTCAGCCAATTTTATCATTTTTTAAATATAACCTCTTTTCGGACCTCTGTTTTTGATGAAATCAGTTTTATTTGCACTCTTAATCATCGTATACGACCGTTGAATGGTTTAAAGTACTTCTCATTTCAGACTCAAAACTTCACATTTTCCGTATAGTTAGTATGCGAAATTCTTCAGTTTCGGCCAATTTTTTCATTTTTTCAATATAACCTCACTCGGACCTCTGTTTTTTATGAAATCAGTTTTATTTGCACTATTACTCATCGTATATGACCATGGGATGGTTTAAAGTACTTCTCATTTCGGACTCAAAACTTCACATTTTCCGTGATGGTTAGTATGCGAAATTCTTCAGTTTCGGCCAATTTTCTAATTTTTTCAATATAACCTCACTCGGACCTTCGTTTTTTATGAAATCAGTTTTATTTGCACTCTTACTCATCGTATAAGACCGTGGAATGGTTCAAAGTATTTCTCATTTCGGAATCAAAGCATCACGTTTTCCGTGATGGTAAGTAAGCGAAATTCTTCAGTTTCGGCCAATTTTCTCATTTTCTCAATATAACCTCACTCGGACCTCTGTTTTTTATGAAATCAGTTTAATTTGCATTCTTACTCATCGTATATGACCGTGGAATGGTTTAAAGTACTTCTCATTTCGGACTCAAAGCTTCACAATATTTTTCGTGATGGTTAGTATGCGAAATTCTTCAGTTTCGGCCAATTTTATCATTTTTTAAATATAACCTCTTTTCGGACCTCTGTTTTTGATGAAATCAGTTTTATTTGCACTCTTAATCATCGTATATAACCGTGGAATGGTTTAAAGTACTTCTCATTTCGGACTCAAAACTTCACATTTTCCGTGATGGTTAGTATGCGAAATTCTTCAGTTTCGGCCAATTTTTTCATTTTTTCAATATAACCTCACTCGGACCTCTGTTTTTTATGAAATCAGTTTTATTTGCACTATTACTCATCGTATATGACCATGGAATGGTTTAAAGTACTTCTCATTTCGGATTCAAAGCTTCACAATATTTTCCGTGATGGTTAGTATGCGAAATTCTTTAGTTTCGGCCAATTTTATCATTTTTTCAATATAACCTCCCTCTTTTCGGACCTCTGTTTTTGATGAATCAGTTTTATTTGCACTCTTAATCATCGTATATGACCGTGGAATGGTTTAAAGTACTTCTCATTTCGGACTCAAAACTTCACATTTTCCGTGATGCTTAGTATGCGAAATTCTTCAGTTTCGGCCAATTTTTTCATTTTTTCAATATAACCTCACTCGGACCTCTGTTTTTTATGAAATCAGTTTTATTTGCACTATTACTCATCGTATATGACCATGGAATGGTTTAAAGTACTTCTCATTTCGGACTCAAAGCTTCACAATATTTTCCGTGATGGTTAGTATGCGAAATTCTTCAGTTTCGGCCAATTTTATCATTTTTTCAATATAACCTCTTTTCGGACCTCTGTTTTTGATGAAATCAGTTTTATTTGCACTCTTAATCATCGTATATGACCGTGGAATGGTTTAAAGTACTTATCATTAGGGACTCAAAACTTCACATTTTCCGTGATGGTTAGTATGCGAAATTCTTCAGTTTCGGCCAATTTTCTCATTTTTTCAATATAAACTCAATCGGACCTCTTTTTTTTTTATGAAATCAGTTTTATTTGCACTCTTACTCATCATATATGACCGTGGAATGGTTTAAAGTACTTCTAATTTCGGACTCAAAGCTTCACAATATTTTCCGTGATGGTTAGTTTGCGAAATTCTTCAGTTTCAGCCAATTTTATCATTTTTTAAATATAACCTCTTTTCGGACCTCTGTTTTTGATGAAATCAGTTTTATTTACACTCTTAATCATCGTATACGACCGTTGAATGGTTTAAAGTACTTCTCATTTCAGACTCAAAACTTCACATTTTCCGTGATGGTTAGTATGCGAAATTCTTCAGTTTCGGCCAATTTTTTCATTTTTTCAATATAACCTCACTCGGACCTCTGTTTTTTATGAAATCAGTTTTATTTGCACTATTACTCATCGTATATGACCATGGGATGGTTTAAAGTACTTCTCATTTCGGACTCAAAACTTCACATTTTCCGTGATGGTTAGTATGCGAAATTCTTCAGTTTCGGCCAATTTTCTAATTTTTTCAATATAACCTCACTCGGACCTTCGTTTTTTATGAAATCAGTTTTATTTGCACTCTTACTCATCGTATAAGACCGTGGAATGGTTCAAAGTATTTCTCATTTCGGAATCAAAGCATCACGTTTTCCGTGATGGTAAGTAAGCGAAATTCTTCAGTTTCGGCCAATTTTCTCATTTTCTCAATATAACCTCACTCGGACCTCTGTTTTTTATGAAATCAGTTTAATTTGCATTCTTACTCATCGTATATGACCGTGGAATGGTTTAAAGTACTTCTCATTTCGGACTCAAAGCTTCACAATATTTTTCGTGATGGTTAGTATGCGAAATTCTTCAGTTTCGGCCAATTTTATCATTTTTTAAATATAACCTCTTTTCGGACCTCTGTTTTTTATGAAATCAGTTTTATTTGCACTCTTAATCATCGTATATAACCGTGGAATGGTTTAAAGTACTTCTCATTTCGGACTCAAAACTTCACATTTTCCGTGATGGTTAGTATGCGAAATTCTTCAGTTTCGGCCAATTTTTTCATTTTTTCAATATAACCTCACTCGGACCTCTGTTTTTTATGAAATCAGTTTTATTTGCACTATTACTCATCGTATATGACCATGGAATGGTTTAGTACTTCTCATTTCGGACTCAAAGCTTCACAATATTTTCCGTGATGGTTAGTATGCGAAATTCTTTAGTTTCGGCCAATTTTATCATTTTTTCAATATAACCTCTTTTCGGATCTGTTTTTGATGAATCAGTTTTATTTGCACTCTTAATCATCGTATATGACAGTGGAATGGTTTAAAGTACTTCTCATTTCGGACTCAAAACTTCACATTTTTCGTGATGGTTAGTATGCGAAATTCTTCAGTTTCGGCCAATTTTCTCATTTTTTCAATATAACCTCACTCGGACCTCTGTTTTTATGAAATCAATTTTATTTGCACTCTTATCATCGTATAAGACCGTGGAATGGTTCAAAGTATTTCTCATTTCGGAATCAAAGCATCACGTTTTCCGTGATGGTAAGTAAGCGAAATACTTCAGTTTCGGCAAATTCTCATTTTTTCAATAGAACCTCACTCGGACCTCTGTTTTTGATGAAATCAGTTTTATTTGCACTCTTAATCATCGTATATGACCGTGGAATGGTTTAAAGTACTTCTCATTTGGACTCAAAACTTCACATTTTTCGTGATGGTTAGTATGCGAAATTCTTCAGTTTCGGCCAATTTTTTCATTTTTTCAATATAACCTCACTCGGACCTCTGTTTTTTATGAGATCAGTTTTATTTGCACTCTTACTCATCGTATATGACCATGGGATGGTTTAAAGTACTTCTCATTTCGGACTCAAAACTTCACATTTTCCGTGATGGTTAGTATGCGAAATTCTTCACTTTCGGCCAATTTTCTATTTTTTCAATATAACCTCACTCGGACCTTCGTTTTTTATGAAATCAGTTTTATTTGCACTCTTACTCATCGTATATGACCGTGGAATGGTTCAAAGTATTTCTCATTTCGGAATCAAAGCATCACGTTTTCCGTGATGGTAAGTAAGCGAAATTCTTCAGTTTCGGCCAATTTTCTCATTTTTTCAATATAACCTCACTCGGACCTCTGTTTTTTATGAAATCAGTTTTATTTGCACTCTTAATCATCGTATATGACCGTGGAATGGTTTAAAGTACTTCTCATTTCGGACTCAAAGCTTCACAATATTTTCCGTGATGGTTAGTATGCGAAATTCTTCAGTTTCGGCCAATTTTATCATTTTTTCAATATAACCTCTTTTCGGACCTCTGTTTTTTATGAAATCAGTTTTATTTGCACTCTTAATCATCGTATATGACCGTGGAATGGTTTAAAGTACTTCTCATTTCGGACTCAAAACTTCACATTTTCCGTGATGGTTAGTATGCGAAATTCTTCAGTTTCGGCCAATTTTCTTATTTTTTCAATATAACCTCACTCGGACCTCGTTTTTGATGAAATCAGTTTTATTTGCACTCTTACTCATCGTATAAGACCGTGGAATGGTTCAAAGTATTTCTCATTTCGGACTCAAAGCATCACGTTTTCCGTGATGGTAAGTAAGCGAAATTCTTCAGTTTCGGCCAATTTTATCATTTTTTCAATATAACCTCTTTTCGGACCTCTGTTTTTTATGAAATCAGTTTTATTTGCATTCTTACTCATCGTATATGACCGTGGAATGGTTTAAAGTACTTCTCATTTCGGACTCAAAGCTTCACAATATTTTCCGTGATGGTTAGTATGCAAAATTCTTCAGTTTCGGCCAATTTTATCATTTTTTCAATATAACCTCTTTTCGGACCTCTGTTTTTTATGAAATCAGTTTTATTTGCACTCTTAATCATCGTATATGACCGTGGAATGGTTTAAAGTACTTCTCATTTCGGACTCAAAACTTCACATTTTCCGTGATGGTTAGTATGCGAAATTCTTCAGTTTCGGCCAATTTTCTCATTTTTTCAATATAACCTCACTCGGACCTCGTTTTTTATGAAATCAGTTTTATTTGCACTCTTACTCATCGTATAAGACCGTGGAATGGTTAAAGTATTTCTCATTTCGGACTCAAAGCATCACGTTTTCCGTGATGGTAAGTAAGCGAAATTCTTCAGTTTCGGCCAATTTTCTCATTTTTTCAATATAACCTCACTCGGACCTCTGTTTTTTATGAAATCAGTTTTATTTGCATTCTTACTCATCGTATATGACCGTGGAATGGTTTAAAGTACTTCTCATTTCGGACTCAAAGCTTCACAATATTTTTCGTGATGGTTAGTATGCGAAATTCTTCAGTTTCGGCCAATTTTATCATTTTTTCAATATAACCTCTTTTCGGACCTCTGTTTTTTATGAAATCAGTTTTATTTGCACTCTTAATCATCGTATATGACCGTGGAATGGTTTAAAGTACTTCTCATTTCGGACTCAAAACTTCACATTTTCCGTGATGGTAAGTATGCGAAATTCTTCAGTTTCGGCCAATTTTATCATTTTTTCAATATAACCTCACTCGGACCTCTGTTTTTTATGAAATCAGTTTTATTTGCACTATTACTCATCGTATATGACCGTGGAATGGTTTAAAGTACTTCTCATTTCGGACTCAAAACTTCACATTTTCCGTGATGGTTAGTATGCGAAATTCTTCAGTTTCGGCCAATTTTCTCATTTTTTCATATAACCTCACTCGGACCTTCGTTTTTATGAAATCAGTTTTATTTGCACTCTTACTCATCGTATATGACCGTGGAATGGTTTAAAGTACTTCTCATTTCGGACTCAAAGCTTCACATATTTTCCGTGATGGTTAGTATGCGAAATTCTTCAGTTTCGGCCAATTTTCTCATTTTTTCAATATAACCTCTTTCGGACCTCTGTTTTTTATGAAATCAGTTTTATTTGCATTCTTACTCATCGTATATGACCGTGGAATGGTTTAAAGTACTTCTCATTTCGGACTCAAAGCTTCACAATATTTTCCGTGATGGTTAGTATGCGAAATTCTTCAGTTTCGGCCAATTTTATCATTTTTTAAATATAACCTCTTTCGGACCTCTGTTTTTTATGAAATCAGTTTTATTTGCACTCTTAATCATCGTATATGACCGTGGAATGGTTTAAAGTACTTCTCATTTCGGACTCAAAACTTCACATTTTCCGTGATGGTTAGTATGCGAAATTCTTCAGTTTCGGCCAATTTTCTAATTTTTTCAATATAACCTCACTCGGACCTCGTTTTTTATGAAATCAGTTTTATTTGCACTCTTACTCATCGTATATGACCGTGGAATGGTTCAAAGTATTTCTCATTTCGGAATCAAAGCATCACGTTTTCCGTGATGGTAAGTAAGCGAAATTCTTCAGTTTCGGCCAATTTTCTCATTTTTTCAATATAACCTCACTCGGACCTCTGTTTTTTATGAAATCAGTTTTATTTGCATTCTTACTCATCGTATATGACCGTGGAATGGTTTAAAGTACTTCTCATTTCGGACACAAAGCTTCACAATATTTTCCGTGATGGTTAGTATGCGAAATTCTTCAGTTTCGGCCAATTTTATCATTTTTTCAATATAACCTCACTCGGACCTCTGTTTTTTATGAAATCAGTTTTATTTGCACTCTTACTCATCGTATATGACCGTGGAATGGTTTAAAGTACTTCTCATTTCGGACTCAAAGCTTCACAATATTTTCCGTGATGGTTAGTATGCGAAATTCTTCAGTTTCGGCCAATTTTCTCATTTTTTCAATATAACCTCTTTTCGGACCTCTGTTTTTTATGAAATCAGTTTTATTTGCACTCTTAATCATCGTATATGACCGTGGAATGGTTTAAAGTACTTCTCATTTCGGACTCAAAACTTCACATTTTCCGTGATGGTTAGTATGCGAAATTCTTCAGTTTCGGCCAATTTTTTCATTTTTTCAATATAACCTCACTCGGACCTCTGTTTTTTATGAAATCAGTTTTATTTGCACTCTTACTCATCGTATATGACCGTGGAATGGTTTAAAGTACTTCTCATTTCGGACTCAAAACTTCACATTTTCCGTGATGGTTAGTATGCGAAATTCTTCAGTTTCGGCCAATTTTCTCATTTTTTCAATATAACCTCACTCGGACCTCGTTTTTTATGAAATCAGTTTTATTTGCACTCTTACTCATCGTATATGACCGTGGAATGGTTCAAAGTATTTCTCATTTCGGACTCAAAGCATCACGTTTTCCGTGATGGTAAGTATGCGAAATTCTTCAGTTTCGGCCAATTTTCTCATTTTTTCAATATAACCTCACTCGGACCTCTGTTTTTTATGAAATCAGTTTTATTTGCATTCTTACTCATCGTATATGACCGTGGAATGGTTTAAAGTACTTCTCATTTCGGACACAAAGCTTCACATATTTTCCGTGATGGTTAGTATGCGAAATTCTTCAGTTTCGGCCAATTTTTCATTTTTTAATATAACCTCACTTCGGACCTCTGTTTTTTATGAAATCAGTTTTATTTGCATTCTTACTCATCGTATATGACCGTGGAATGGTTTAAAGTACTTCTCATTTCGGACTCAAAGCTTCACAATATTTTCCGTGATGGTTAGTATGCGAAATTCTTCAGTTTCGGCCAATTTTATCATTTTTTAAATATAACCTCTTCGGACCTCTGTTTTTGATGAAATCAGTTTTATTTGCACTCTTAATCATCGTATATGACCGTGGAATGGTTTAAAGTACTTCTCATTTCGGACTCAAAACTTCACATTTTCCGTGATGGTTAGTATGCGAAATTCTTCAGTTTCGGCCAATTTTTTCATTTTTTCAATATAACCTCACTCGGACCTCTGTTTTTTATGAAATCAGTTTTATTTGCACTCTTACTCATCGTATATGACCGTGGAATGGTTTAAAGTACTTCTCATTTCGGACTCAAAACTTCACATTTTCCGTGATGGTTAGTATGCGAAATTCTTCAGTTTCGGCCAATTTTCTCATTTTTTCAATATAACCTCACTCGGACCTCGTTTTTTATGAAATCAGTTTTATTTGCACTCTTACTCATCGTATATGACCGTGGAATGGTTCAAAGTATTTCTCATTTCGGAATCAAAGCATCACGTTTTCCGTGATGGTAAGTAAGCGAAATTCTTCAGTTTCGGCCAATTTTCTCATTTTTTCAATATAACCTCACTCGGACCTCTGTTTTTTATGAAATCAGTTTTATTTGCATTCTTACTCATCGTATATGACCGTGGAATGGTTTAAAGTACTTCTCATTTCGGACTCAAAGCTTCACAATATTTTCCGTGATGGTTAGTATGCGAAATTCTTCAGTTTCGGCCAATTTTCTCATTTTTTCAATATAACCTCTTTCGGACCTCTGTTTTTTATGAAATCAGTTTTATTTGCACTCTTAATCATCGTATATGACCGTGGAATGGTTTAAAGTACTTCTCATTTCGGACTCAAAACTTCACATTTTCCGTGATGGTTAGTATGCGAAATTCTTCAGTTTCGGCCAATTTTCATTTTTTCAATATAACCTCACTCGGACCTCTGTTTTTTATGAAATCAGTTTTATTTGCACTCTTACTCATCGTATATGACCGTGGAATGGTTTAAAGTACTTCTCATTTCGGACTCAAAGCTTCACAATTTTCCGTGATGGTTAGTATGCGAAATTCTTCAGTTTCGGCCAATTTTCTCATTTTTTCAATATAACCTCACTCGGACCTCGTTTTTTATGAAATCAGTTTTATTTGCACTCTTACTCATCGTATATGACCGTGGAATGGTTTAAAGTATTTCTCATTTCGGAATCAAAGCATCACGTTTTCCGTGATGGTAAGTAGCGAAATTCTTCAGTTTCGGCCAATTTTCTCATTTTTTCAATATAACCTCACTCGGACCTCTGTTTTTTATGAAATCAGTTTTATTTGCATTCTTACTCATCGTATATGACCGTGGAATGGTTTAAAGTACTTCTCATTTCGGACTCAAAGCTTCACAATATTTTTCGTGATGGTTAGTATGCGAAATTCTTCAGTTTCGGCCAATTTTCTCATTTTTTCAATATAACCTCACTCGGACCTCTGTTTTTTATGAAATCAGTTTTATTTGCACTCTTACTCATCGTATATGACCGTGGAATGGTTTAAAGTACTTCTCATTTCGGACTCAAAGCTTCACAATATTTTTCGTGATGGTTAGTATGCGAAATTCTTCAGTTTCGGCCAATTTTATCATTTTTTCAATATAACCTCTTTTCGGACCTCTGTTTTTTATGAAATCAGTTTTATTTGCACTCTTACTCATCGTATATGACCGTGGAATGGTTTAAAGTACTTCTCATTTCGGACTCAAAGCTTCACAATTTTCCGTGATGGTTAGTATGCGAAATTCTTCAGTTTCGGCCAATTTTCTCATTTTTTCAATATAACCTCACTCGGACCTCGTTTTTTATGAAATCAGTTTTATTTGCACTCTTACTCATCGTATATGACCGTGGAATGGTTCAAAGTATTTCTCATTTCGGACTCAAAGCATCACGTTTTCCGTGATGGTAAGTAAGCGAAATTCTTCAGTTTCGGCCAATTTTCTCATTTTTTCAATATAACCTCACTCGGACCTCTGTTTTTTATGAAATCAGTTTTATTTGCACTCTTACTCATCGTATATGACCGTGGAATGGTTTAAAGTACTTCTCATTTCGGACTCAAAGCTTCACAATATTTTCCGTGATGGTTAGTATGCAAAATTCTTCAGTTTCGGCCAATTTTATCATTTTTTAATATAACCTCTTTTCGGACCTCTTTTTTATGAAATCAGTTTTATTTGCACTCTTACTCATCGTATATGACCGTGGAATGGTTTAAAGTACTTCTCATTTCGGACTCAAAACTTCACATTTTCCGTGATGGTTAGTATGCGAAATTCTTCAGTTTCGGCCAATTTTCTTATTTTTTCAATATAACCTCACTCGGACCTTCGTTTTTTATGAAATCAGTTTTATTTGCACTCTTACTCATCGTATATGACCGTGGAATGGTTCAAAGTATTTCTCATTTCGGACTCAAAGCATCACGTTTTCCGTGATGGTAAGTAAGCGAAATTCTTCAGTTTCGGCCAATTTTCTCATTTTTTCAATATAACCTCACTCGGACCTCTGTTTTTTATGAAATCAGTTTTATTTGCATTCTTACTCATCGTATATGACCGTGGAATGGTTTAAAGTACTTCTCATTTCGGACTCAAAGCTTCACAATATTTTTCGTGATGGTTAGTATGCGAAATTCTTCAGTTTCGGCCAATTTTATCATTTTTTAATATAACCTCTTTTCGGACCTCTGTTTTTTATGAAATCAGTTTTATTTGCACTCTTAATCATCGTATATGACCGTGGAATGGTTTAAAGTACTTCTCATTTCGGACTCAAAACTTCACATTTTCCGTGATGGTAAGTATGCGAAATTCTTCAGTTTCGGCCAATTTTATCATTTTTTCAATATAACCTCACTCGGACCTCTGTTTTTTATGAAATCAGTTTTATTTGCACTCTTACTCATCGTATATGACCGTGGAATGGTTTAAAGTACTTCTCATTTCGGACTCAAAACTTCACATTTTCCGTGATGGTTAGTATGCGAAATTCTTCAGTTTCGGCCAATTTTCTCATTTTTTCATATAACCTCACTCGGACCTCGTTTTTTATGAAATCAGTTTTATTTGCACTCTTACTCATCGTATATGACCGTGGAATGGTTTAAAGTACTTCTCATTTCGGACACAAAGCTTCACAATTTTCCGTGATGGTTAGTATGCGAAATTCTTCAGTTTCGGCCAATTTTCTCATTTTTTCAATATAACCTCTTTCGGACCTCTGTTTTTTATGAAATCAGTTTTATTTGCACTCTTACTCATCGTATATGACCGTGGAATGGTTTAAAGTACTTCTCATTTCGGACTCAAAGCTTCACAATATTTTCCGTGATGGTTAGTATGCGAAATTCTTCAGTTTCGGCCAATTTTATCATTTTTTAAATATAACCTCTTTCGGACCTCTGTTTTTTATGAAATCAGTTTTATTTGCACTCTTAATCATCGTATATGACCGTGGAATGGTTTAAAGTACTTCTCATTTCGGACTCAAAACTTCACATTTTCCGTGATGGTTAGTATGCGAAATTCTTCAGTTTCGGCCAATTTTCTCATTTTTTCAATATAACCTCACTCGGACCTCGTTTTTTATGAAATCAGTTTTATTTGCACTCTTACTCATCGTATATGACCGTGGAATGGTTTAAAGTATTCTCATTTCGGAATCAAAGCATCACGTTTTCCGTGATGGTAAGTAAGCGAAATTCTTCAGTTTCGGCCAATTTTCTCATTTTTTCAATATAACCTCACTCGGACCTCTATTTTTTATGAAATCAGTTTTATTTGCATTCTTACTCATCGTATATGACCGTGGAATGGTTTAAAGTACTTCTCATTTCGGACTCAAAGCTTCACAATATTTTCCGTGATGGTTAGTATGCGAAATTCTTCAGTTTCGGCCAATTTTATCATTTTTTCAATATAACCTCACTCGGACCTCTGTTTTTTATGAAATCAGTTTTATTTGCACTCTTACTCATCGTATATGACCGTGGAATGGTTTAAAGTACTTCTCATTTCGGACTCAAAGCTTCACAATATTTTCCGTGATGGTTAGTATGCGAAATTCTTCAGTTTCGGCCAATTTTCTCATTTTTTAAATATAACCTCACTCGGACCTCTGTTTTTGATGAAATCAGTTTTATTTGCACTCTTAATCATCGTATATGACCGTGGAATGGTTTAAAGTACTTCTCATTTCGGACTCAAAACTTCACATTTTCCGTGATGGTTAGTATGCGAAATTCTTCAGTTTCGGCCAATTTTTTCATTTTTTCAATATAACCTCACTCGGACCTCTGTTTTTTATGAAATCAGTTTTATTTGCACTCTTACTCATCGTATATGACCGTGGAATGGTTTAAAGTACTTCTCATTTCGGACTCAAAACTTCACATTTTCCGTGATGGTTAGTATGCGAAATTCTTCAGTTTCGGCCAATTTTCTCATTTTTTCAATATAACCTCACTCGGACCTCGTTTTTTATGAAATCAGTTTTATTTGCACTCTTACTCATCGTATATGACCGTGGAATGGTTCAAAGTATTTCTCATTTCGGACTCAAAGCATCACGTTTTCCGTGATGGTAAGTAAGCGAAATTCTTCAGTTTCGGCCAATTTTCTCATTTTTTCAATATAACCTCACTCGGACCTCTGTTTTTTATGAAATCAGTTTTATTTGCATTCTTACTCATCGTATATGACCGTGGAATGGTTTAAAGTACTTCTCATTTCGGACACAAAGCTTCACAATATTTTCCGTGATGGTTAGTATGCGAAATTCTTCAGTTTCGGCCAATTTTATCATTTTTTAAATATAACCTCTTTTCGGACCTCTGTTTTTGATGAAATCAGTTTTATTTGCATTCTTACTCATCGTATATGACCGTGGAATGGTTTAAAGTACTTCTCATTTCGGACTCAAAGCTTCACAATATTTTCGTGATGGTTAGTATGCGAAATTCTTCAGTTTCGGCCAATTTTATCATTTTTTCAATATAACCTCACTCGGACCTCTGTTTTTTATGAAATCAGTTTTATTTGCACTCTTAATCATCGTATATGACCGTGGAATGGTTTAAAGTACTTCTCATTTCGGACTCAAAACTTCACATTTTCCGTGATGGTTAGTATGCGAAATTCTTCAGTTTCGGCCAATTTTTTCATTTTTTCAATATAACCTCACTCGGACCTCTGTTTTTTATGAAATCAGTTTTATTTGCACTCTTACTCATCGTATATGACCGTGGAATGGTTTAAAGTACTTCTCATTTCGGACTCAAAACTTCACATTTTCCGTGATGGTTAGTATGCGAAATCTTCAGTTTCGGCCAATTTTCTCATTTTTTCAATATAACCTCACTCGGACCTCTGTTTTTTATGAAATCAGTTTTATTTGCACTCTTACTCATCGTATATGACCGTGGAATGGTTCAAAGTATTTCTCATTTCGGAATCAAAGCATCACATTTTCCGTGATGGTTAGTAAGCGAAATTCTTCAGTTTCGGCCAATTTTCTCATTTTTTCAATATAACCTCACTCGGACCTCTGTTTTTTATGAAATCAGTTTTATTTGCATTCTTACTCATCGTATATGACCGTGGAATGGTTTAAAGTACTTCTCATTTCGGACTCAAAGCTTCACAATATTTTCCGTGATGGTTAGTATGCGAAATTCTTCAGTTTCGGCCAATTTTATCATTTTTTCAATATAACCTCACTCGGACCTCTGTTTTTTATGAAATCAGTTTATTTGCACTCTTACTCATCGTATATGACCGTGGAATGGTTTAAAGTACTTCTCATTTCGGACTCAAAGCTTCACAATATTTTCCGTGATGGTTAGTATGCGAAATTCTTCAGTTTCGGCCAATTTTATCATTTTTTCAATATAACCTCACTCGGACCTCTGTTTTTTATGAAATCAGTTTTATTTGCACTCTTACTCATCGTATATGACCGTGGAATGGTTTAAAGTACTTCTCATTTCGGACTCAAAGCTTTACAATATTTTCCGTGATGGTTAGTATGCGAAATTCTTCAGTTTCGGCCAATTTTATCATTTTTTAATATAACCTCACTCGGACCTCTGTTTTTGATGAAATCAGTTTTATTTGCACTCTTAATCATCGTATATGACCGTGGAATGGTTTAAAGTACTTCTCATTTCGGACTCAAAACTTCACATTTTCCGTGATGGTTAGTATGCGAAATTCTTCAGTTTCGGCCAATTTTCATTTTTTCAATATAACCTCACTCGGACCTCGTTTTTTATGAAATCAGTTTTATTTGCACTCTTACTCATCGTATATGACCGTGGAATGGTTCAAAGTATTTCTCATTTCGGAATCAAAGCATCACGTTTTCCGTGATGGTAAGTAAGCGAAATTCTTCAGTTTCGGCCAATTTTCTCATTTTTTCAATATAACCTCACTCGGACCTCTGTTTTTTATGAAATCAGTTTTATTTGCATTCTTACTCATCGTATATGACCGTGGAATGGTTTAAAGTACTTCTCATTTCGGACACAAAGCTTCACAATATTTTCCGTGATGGTTAGTATGCGAAATTCTTCAGTTTCGGCCAATTTTATCATTTTTTAAATATAACCTCTTTTCGGACCTCTGTTTTTATGAAATCAGTTTTATTTGCATTTACTCATCGTATATGACCGTGGAATGGTTTAAAGTACTTCTCATTTCGGACTCAAAGCTTCACATATTTTCGTGATGGTTAGTATGCGAAATTCTTCAGTTTCGGCCAATTTTATCATTTTTTCAATATAACCTCTTTTCGGACCTCTGTTTTTATGAAATCAGTTTTATTTGCACTCTTAATCATCGTATATGACCGTGGAATGTTAAAGTACTTCTCATTTCGGACTCAAAACTTCACATTTTCCGTGATGGTTAGTATGCGAAATTCTTCAGTTTCGGCCAATTTTTCATTTTTTCAATATAACCTCACTCGGACCTCTGTTTTTTATGAAATCAGTTTTATTTGCACTCTTACTCATCGTATATGACCGTGGAATGGTTTAAAGTACTTCTCATTTCGGACTCAAAGCTTCACAATATTTTCCGTGATGGTTAGTATGCGAAATTCTTCAGTTTCGGCCAATTTTATCATTTTTTAAATATAACCCTTTTCGGACCTCTGTTTTTGATGAAATCAGTTTTATTTGCACTCTTAATCATCGTATATGACCGTGGAATGGTTTAAAGTACTTCTCATTTCGGACTCAAAACTTCACATTTTCCGTGATGGTTAGTATGCGAAATTCTTCAGTTTCGGCCAATTTTTCATTTTTTCAATATAACCTCACTCGGACCTCGTTTTTTATGAAATCAGTTTTATTTGCACTCTTACTCATCGTATATGACCGTGGAATGGTTCAAAGTATTTCTCATTTCGGAATCAAAGCATCACGTTTTCCGTGATGGTAAGTAAGCGAAATTCTTCAGTTTCGGCCAATTTTCTCATTTTTTCAATATAACCTCACTCGGACCTCTGTTTTTTATGAAATCAGTTTTATTTGCATTCTTACTCATCGTATATGACCGTGGAATGGTTTAAAGTACTTCTCATTTCGGACACAAAGCTTCACAATATTTCCGTGATGGTTAGTACGCGAAATTCTTCAGTTTCGGCCAATTTTATCATTTTTTAATATAACCTCACTCGGACCTCTGTTTTTGGAAATCAGTTTTATTTGCATTCTTACTCATCGTATATGACCGTGGAATGGTTTAAAGTACTTCTATTTCGGACTCAAAGCTTCACATATTTTCCGTGATGGTTAGTATGCGAAATTCTTCAGTTTCGGCCAATTTTATCATTTTTTAAATATAACCTCTTTCGGACCTCTGTTTTTGATGAAATCAGTTTTATTTGCACTCTTATCATCGTATATGACCGTGGAATGGTTTAAAGTACTTCTCATTTCGGACTCAAAACTTCACATTTTCCGTGATGGTTAGTATGCGAAATTCTTCAGTTTCGGCCAATTTTTTCATTTTTTCAATATAACCTCACTCGGACCTCTGTTTTTTATGAAATCAGTTTTATTTGCACTTACTCATCGTATATGACCGTGGAATGGTTAAAGTACTTCTCATTTCGGACTCAAAACTTCACATTTTCCGTGATGGTTAGTATGCGAAATTCTTCAGTTTCGGCCAATTTTCTAATTTTTTCAATATAACCTCACTCGGACCTCTGTTTTTTATGAAATCAGTTTTATTTGCACTCTTACTCATCGTATAAGACCGTGGAATGGTTAAAGTATTTCTCATTTCGGAATCAAAGCATCACGTTTTCCGTGATGGTAAGTAAGCGAAATTCTTCAGTTTCGGCCAATTTTCTCATTTTTTCAATATAACCTCACTCGGACCTCTGTTTTTATGAAATCAGTTTTATTTGCATTCTTACTCATCGTATATGACCGTGGAATGGTTTAAAGTACTTCTCATTTCGGACTCAAAGCTTCACAATATTTTTCGTGATGGTTAGTATGCGAAATTCTTCAGTTTCGGCCAATTTTATCATTTTTTAAATATAACCTCTTTCGGACCTCTGTTTTTTATGAAATCAGTTTTATTTGCACTCTTACTCATCGTATATGACCGTGGAATGGTTTAAAGTACTTCTCATTTCGGACTCAAAACTTCACATTTTCCGTGATGGTTAGTATGCGAAATTCTTCAGTTTCGGCCAATTTTCATTTTTTCAATATAACCTCACTCGGACCTCTGTTTTTTATGAAATCAGTTTTATTTGCACTTACTCATCGTATATGACCGTGGAATGGTTTAAAGTACTTCTCATTTCGGACTCAAAACTTCACATTTCCGTGATGGTTAGTATGCGAAATTCTTCAGTTTCGGCCAATTTTCTCATTTTTTCAATATAACCTCACTCGGACCTCGTTTTTTATGAAATCAGTTTTATTTGCACTCTTACTCATCGTATATGACCGTGGAATGGTTTAAAAGTATTTCTCATTTCGGACTCAAAGCATCACGTTTCCGTGATGGTAAGTAAGCGAAATTCTTCAGTTTCGGCCAATTTTCTCATTTTTTCAATATAACCTCACTCGGACCTCTGTTTTTTATGAAATCAGTTTTATTTGCATTCTTACTCATCGTATATGACCGTGGAATGGTTTAAAGTACTTCTCATTTCGGACACAAAGCTTCAAATATTTTCCGTGATGGTTAGTATGGAAATTCTTCAGTTTCGGCCAATTTTATCATTTTTTCAATATAACCTTTTTCGGACCTCTGTTTTTTATGAAATCAGTTTTATTTGCATTCTTACTCATCGTATATGACCGTGGAATGGTTTAAAGTACTTCTCATTTCGGACTCAAAGCTTCACAATATTTTCCGTGATGGTTAGTATGCGAAATTCTTCAGTTTCGGCCAATTTATCATTTTTTCAATATAACCTCTTTCGGACCTCTGTTTTTATGAAATCAGTTTTATTTGCACTCTTACTCATCGTATATGACCGTGGAATGGTTTAAAGTACTTCTCATTTCGGACTCAAAACTTCACATTTTCCGTGATGGTTAGTATGCGAAATTCTTCAGTTTCGGCCAATTTTCTATTTTTTCAATATAACCTCACTCGGACCTTCGTTTTTTATGAAATCAGTTTTATTTGCACTCTTACTCATCGTATATGACCGTGGAATGGTTCAAAGTATTTCTCATTTCGGAATCAAAGCATCACGTTTTCCGTGATGGTAAGTAAGCGAAATTCTTCAGTTTCGGCCAATTTTCTCATTTTTTCAATATAACCTCACTCGGACCTCTGTTTTTTATGAAATCAGTTTTATTTGCACTCTTACTCATCGTATATGACCGTGGAATGGTTTAAAGTACTTCTCATTCGGACTCAAAGCTTCACAATATTTTCCGTGATGGTTAGTATGCGAAATTCTTCAGTTTCGGCCAATTTTCTCATTTTTTCAATATAACCTCACTCGGACCTCTGTTTTTTATGAAATCAGTTTTATTTGCACTCTTACTCATCGTATATGACCGTGGAATGGTTTAAAGTACTTCTCATTTCGGACTCAAAGCTTCACAATATTTCCGTGATGGTTAGTATGCGAAATTCTTCAGTTTCGGCCAATTTATCATTTTTTAAATATAACCTCACTCGGACCTCTGTTTTTATGAAATCAGTTTTATTTGCACTCTTAATCATCGTATATGACCGTGGAATGGTTTAAAGTACTTCTCATTTCGGACTCAAAACTTCACATTTTCCGTGATGGTTAGTATGCGAAATTCTTCAGTTTCGGCCAATTTTTTCATTTTTTCAATATAACCTCACTCGGACCTCTGTTTTTTTATGAAATCAGTTTTATTTGCACTTTACTCATCGTATATGACCATGGAATGGTTTAAAGTACTTCTCATTTCGGACTCAAAGCTTCACAATTTTTCCGTGATGGTTAGTATGCGAAATTCTTCAGTTTCGGCCAATTTTCTCATTTTTTCAATATAACCTCACTCGGACCTCTGTTTTTATGAAATCAGTTTTATTTGCACTCTTACTCATCGTATATGACCGTGGAATGGTTAAAGTACTTCTCATTTCGGACTCAAAGCTTCACATATTTCCGTGATGGTTAGTATGCGAAATTCTTCAGTTTCGGCAATTTCTCATTTTTTCAATATAACCTCACTCGGACCTCTGTTTTTATGAAATCAGTTTTATTTGCACTCTTACTCATCGTATATGACCGTGGAATGGTTTAAAGTACTTCTCATTTCGGACTCAAAACTCACATTTTCCGTGATGGTTAGTATGCGAAATTCTTCAGTTTCGGCCAATTTTTCATTTTTTCAATATAACCTCACTCGGACCTCTGTTTTTTATGAAATCAGTTTTATTTGCACTCTACTCATCGTATATGACCGTGGAATGGTTTAAAGTACTTCTCATTTCGGACTCAAAGCTTCACAATATTTTCCGTGATGGTTAGTATGCGAAATTCTTCAGTTTCGGCCAATTTTATCATTTTTTAAATATAACCTCTTTTCGGACCTCTGTTTTTTATGAAATCAGTTTTATTTGCACTCTTAATCATCGTATATGACCGTGGAATGGTTTAAAGTACTTCTCATTTCGGACTCAAAACTTCACATTTTCCGTGATGGTTAGTATGCGAAATTCTTCAGTTTCGGCCAATTTTCTAATTTTTTCAATATAACCTCACTCGGACCTCGTTTTTTATGAAATCAGTTTTATTTGCACTCTTACTCATCGTATATGACCGTGGAATGGTTTAAAGTATTTCTCATTTCGGAATCAAAGCATCACGTTTTCCGTGATGGTAAGTAAGCGAAATTCTTCAGTTTCGGCCAATTTTCTCATTTTTTCAATATAACCTCACTCGGACCTCTGTTTTTTATGAAATCAGTTTTATTTGCATTCTTACTCATCGTATATGACCGTGGAATGGTTTAAAGTACTTCTCATTTCGGACACAAAGCTTCACAATATTTTCCGTGATGGTTAGTATGCGAAATTCTTCAGTTTCGGCCAATTTTATCATTTTTTAATATAACCTCACTCGGACCTCTGTTTTTTATGAAATCAGTTTTATTTGCATTCTTACTCATCGTATATGACCGTGGAATGGTTTAAAGTACTTCTCATTTCGGACTCAAAGCTTCACAATTTTTCCGTGATGGTTAGTATGCGAAATTCTTCAGTTTCGGCCAATTTTCTCATTTTTTAAATATAACCTCTTTCGGACCTCTGTTTTTTATGAAATCAGTTTTATTTGCACTCTTACTCATCGTATATGACCGTGGAATGGTTTAAAGTACTTCTCATTTCGGACTCAAAACTTCACATTTTCGTGATGGTTAGTATGCGAAATTCTTCAGTTTCGGCCAATTTTCTCATTTTTTCAATATAACCTCACTCGGACCTCTGTTTTTTATGAAATCAGTTTTATTTGCACTCTTACTCATCGTATATGACCGTGGATGGTTTAAAGTACTTCTCATTTCGGACTCAAAACTTCACATTTTCCGTGATGGTTAGTATGCGAAATTCTTCAGTTTCGCCAATTTTCTCATTTTTTCAATATAACCTCACTCGGACCTCGTTTTTTATGAAATCAGTTTTATTTGCACTCTTACTCATCGTATATGACCGTGGAATGGTTTAAAGTATTTCTCATTTCGGAATCAAAGCTCACGTTTTCCGTGATGGTAAGTAAGCGAAATTCTTCAGTTTCGGCCAATTTTCTCATTTTTTCAATATAACCTCACTCGGACCTCTGTTTTTTATGAAATCAGTTTTATTTGCATTCTTACTCATCGTATATGACCGTGGAATGGTTTAAAGTACTTCTCATTTCGGACTCAAAGCTTCACATATTTTCCGTGATGGTTAGTATGCGAAATTCTTCAGTTTCGGCCAATTTTCTCATTTTTTCAATATAACCTCACTCGGACCTCTGTTTTTTATGAAATCAGTTTTATTTGCACTCTTAATCATCGTATATGACCGTGGAATGGTTTAAAGTACTTCTCATTTCGGACTCAAAACTTCACATTTTCCGTGATGGTTAGTATGCGAAATTCTTCAGTTTCGGCCAATTTTTTCATTTTTTCAATATAACCTCACTCGGACCTCTGTTTTTTATGAAATCAGTTTTATTTGCACTCTTACTCATCGTATATGACCGTGGAATGGTTTAAAGTACTTCTCATTTCGGACTCAAAGCATCACGTTTTTCCGTGATGGTAAGTAAGCGAAATTCTTCAGTTTCGGCCAATTTTCTCATTTTTTCAATATAACCTCACTCGGACCTCGTTTTTTATGAAATCAGTTTTATTTGCACTCTTACTCATCGTATATGACCGTGGAATGGTTTAAAGTACTTCTCATTTCGGACTCAAAGCTTCACATTTCCGTGATGGTAAGTATGCGAAATTCTTCAGTTTCGGCCAATTTTCATTTTTTCAATATAACCTCACTCGGACCTCTGTTTTTTATGAAATCAGTTTTATTTGCATTCTTACTCATCGTATATGACCGTGGAATGGTTTAAAGTACTTCTCATTTCGGACTCAAAGCTTCACAATATTTTTCGTGATGGTTAGTATGCGAAATTCTTCAGTTTCGGCCAATTTTATCATTTTTTCAATATAACCTCACTCGGACCTCTGTTTTTTATGAAATCAGTTTTATTTGCACTCTTACTCATCGTATATGACCGTGGAATGGTTTAAAGTACTTCTCATTTCGGACTCAAAGCTTCACAATATTTTCGTGATGGTTAGTATGCGAAATTCTTCAGTTTCGGCCAATTTTATCATTTTTAAATATAACCTCTTTCGGACCTCTGTTTTTTATGAAATCAGTTTTATTTGCACTCTTAATCATCGTATATGACCGTGGAATGGTTTAAAGTACTTCTCATTTCGGACTCAAAGCTTCACATTTTTCCGTGATGGTTAGTATGCGAAATTCTTCAGTTTCGGCAATTTTCTCATTTTTTCAATATAACCTCACTCGGACCTTCGTTTTTATGAAATCAGTTTTATTTGCACTCTTACTCATCGTATAAGACCGTGGAATGGTTCAAAGTATTTCTCATTTCGGATCAAAGCATCACGTTTTCCGTGATGGTAAGTAAGCGAAATTCTTCAGTTTCGGCCAATTTTCTCATTTTTTCAATATAACCTCACTCGGACCTCTGTTTTTTATGAAATCAGTTTTATTTGCATTCTTACTCATCGTATATGACCGTGGAATGGTTTAAAGTACTTCTCATTTCGGACACAAACTTCACAATATTTCCGTGATGGTTAGTACGCGAAATTCTTCAGTTTCGGCCAATTTTCTCATTTTTTAAATATAACCTCTTTCGGACCTCTGTTTTTGATGAAATCAGTTTTATTTGCATTCTTACTCATCGTATATGACCGTGGAATGGTTTAAAGTACTTCTCATTTCGGACTCAAAGCTTCACAATTTTTCCGTGATGGTTAGTATGCGAAATTCTTCAGTTTCGGCCAATTTTATCATTTTTTCAATATAACCTCTTTCGGACCTCGTTTTTGATGAAATCAGTTTTATTTGCACTCTTACTCATCGTATATGACCGTGGAATGGTTAAAGTACTTCTCATTTCGGACTCAAAGCTTCACATTTTCCGTGATGGTTAGTATGCGAAATTCTTCAGTTTCGGCCAATTTTTTCATTTTTTCATATAACCTCACTCGGACCTCTGTTTTTTATGAAATCAGTTTTATTTGCACTCTTACTCATCGTATATGACCGGGAATGGTTTAAAGTACTTCTCATTTCGGACTCAAAACTTCACAGTTTTCCGTGATGGTTAGTATGCGAAATTCTTCAGTTTCGGCCAATTTTCTCATTTTTTCAATATAACCTCACTCGGACCTTCGTTTTTTATGAAATCAGTTTTATTTGCACTCTACTCATCGTATATGACCGTGGAATGGTTTAAAGTATTTCTCATTTCGGAATCAAAGCTTCACGTTTTCCGTGATGGTAAGTAAGCGAAATTCTTCAGTTTCGGCCAATTTTCTCATTTTTTCAATATAACCTCACTCGGACCTCTGTTTTTTATGAAATCAGTTTTATTTGCATTCTATCGTATATGACCGTGGAATGGTTTAAAGTATTTCTCATTTCGGACATCAAAGCTCACAATATTTTCCGTGATGGTTAGTATGCGAAATTCTTCAGTTTCGGCCAATTTTATCATTTTTTTCAATATACCTCACTCGGACCTCTGTTTTTTTATGAAATCAGTTTTATTTGCACTCTTACTCATCGTATAGACCGTGGAATGGTTGAAAGTACTTCTCTTTCGGACTCAAAGCTTCACAATATTTTCCGTGATGGTTAGTATGCGAAATTCTTCAGTTTCGGCCAATTTTATCATTTTAAATATAACCTCTTTTCGGACCTCTGTTTTTTATGAAATCAGTTTTATTTGCACTCTTAATCATCGTATATGACCGTGGAATGGTTTAAATACTTCTCATTTCGGACTCAAAACTTCACATTTTTTCCGTGATGGTTAGTATGCAAATTCTTCAGTTTTCGGCAAATTTTTTCATTTTTTCAATATAACCTCACTCGGACCTCTGTTTTTATGAAATCAGTTTTATTTGCACTCTTACTCTCGTATATGACCGTGGAATGGTTTAAAGTACTTCTCATTTCGGACTCAAAACTCACATTTTCCGTGATGGTTAGTATGCGAAATGCTTCGTTTCGGCCAATTTTCTCATTTTTCAATATAACCTCACTCGGACCTCTGTTTTTTATGAAATCAGTTTTATTTGCATTCTTACTCATCGTATATGACCGTGGAATGGTTTAAAGTACTTCTCATTTCGGACTCAAAACTTCACATTTTCCGTGATGGTTAGTATGCGAAATTCTTCAGTTTCGGCCAATTTTTTTCATTTTTTCAATATAACCTCACTCGGACCTCTGTTTTTTATGAAATCAGTTTTATTTGCACTCTTACTCATCGTATATGACCGTGGAATGGTTTAAAGTACTTTCTCATTTCGGACTCAAAGCTTCACATTTTTCCGTGATGGTAAGTATGCGAAATTCTTCAGTTTCGGCCAATTTTTCATTTTTTCAATATAACCTCACTCGGACCTCGTTTTTTATGAAATCAGTTTTATTTGCATCTTACTCATCGTATATGACCGTGGAATGGTTTCAAAGTATTTCTCATTTCGAATCAAGCTTCACAAATTTTCCGTGATGGTAAGTAAGCGAAATTCTTCAGTTTTCGGCCAATTTTCTCATTTTTCAATATAACCTCACTTCGGACCTCTGTTTTTTATGAAATCAGTTTATTTGCATCTTACTCATCGTATATGACCGTGGAATGGTTTTAAAGTACTTCTCATTTCGGACACAAAAGCTTCACAATATTTTCCGTGATGGTTAGTATGCGAAATTCTTCAGTTTCGGCCTATTTTT